>PVHP010006511.1:0-36715 GCA_004024765.1 Zapus hudsonius | reverse complement strand
TAAGCAGTCAAAGAAAAGATAACAGAAAGCTCCCATTATGAGAAGGAGAGGGTTATGAGGAAAAAGGTCTAGAACCTCCCCCCCCAGCCATTAGCTGGGGTGGGGGAAAACCTTACCATCCTGAGGCCTGGGTCAGCAGTCCCCTCTATTCCATTGCCACTGGAAGAAGAAAGAGGAATGGCTTCCTCTAGGAAAGAGAATTTAAGTTTTTCCAAGGTGAGTCAGAGAGACAGCTGATTGGTTCATATTTGACCAATCAGTTTTAGCACCTAGGTTGTAGCTCTAACTAGACACCTCCCACTCAAGGGGAGGGGCTGCATCTGCAGAGGTCTGCCTGTCACAGCCTGATGGCAGCATCTGTTGAAGCTTCCTTCAGAGCAAGAGCCTGCCCTTGGTGGGAACTCAGATACCAAATCTACATTTTGTCTCCTGCTATTAAGGCCCTAATCTCTGAGTGTCAACCAGCATGTATCTCTACAAATCTTCCTTCATCCCTCCTTAGGAGAATAAATCAATGTCCTATGCACTTGAGACCAAGCCCTTAACCTTACCTGAAATGCTGCTAGTCTGACATGCCTCTTGCTTGAATCTTTCTAGTACTTTCTTCAGCCACAGGGAAGAGAGCTCAAACACCTTTGCAAAATAGTGGGGAGCCCTTTACCACTTGATATTTTAGGTTTCCTCTTAAAGCAATGCTTGTTTCCAAAAAGAAATGCCCTCCCTATAAAGCCTCTTGGAGTGTTTGAAGACATGACCACACCCAGTGCTCACCACACAGGCCATGATAGGTAGGATATCTTGGCCTTGAGTGGACATGCCCTTAGTTAGAACCTCCCCTCCCCTCTGCAGTCTAAGGCTTTGCTTAGAACTAAACGTCTTCCCTTGTTCTATGAACTTCATCAGCAGCTTCTTAAACAAACCCAAGTCTCATGGGATCTGAGAGTGAGAACAACTTCAATCCTTTCTGAAGAGGATGCCCCTTCCCCTCTAACACATCCATCTGTTTCACATATATAACCTTATCACAAGAGCTAGGGATGTAGCTCGGTTGAAGAGGATTTACCTAATATGCACAAGGCCTTGGGTTCAATCTCCAACAGCTTCCAAACGCCCATCGTGCTTTCAGACAATCTGGGGACATTACCCAGTCTCAGTAACCCCTGAAAGTAAAGCCACTGCTAGAGGTCTGAGTGTGGAACAGGTTGAGGATTCCAATAAAGTCATGGACCTTGAGAGCCTATTACACCCTGGAAACCAAGTTAGGAAAACATTTTAAAACCATGGCATTGCTCACTGGGCCACCCATTCAAAAGTGAAGGAGGACTAAGAGCTACTCCTTTAGGTCCACTGAGATGTACGTCATGACCTTGTAAAGAGCACCTTAAGTAGACATGTGACAGAGACAAGAGTCTGACCCTAAGGGACTTAAGGACATGGCCGGTTGATCTCCTACCACCCCTTGCTATGAATTAATTCAGAAATCTTGAATTTGAGTTCTGACATTCAGAACAAGGTCTGAAAGATAGCACCCACAACACTTTCCTTCATCTAAGAGAGGGGCCATGATTGGCACCTGGTGCAGCTTTGCTAGAGGGAAGGTTTTACTGGAACCCTCAGCTCCACAGATAAGGGTGGGGTACCGGAGTTGAGTGTCTTCTTTTTATTCCCTGCTCATTGGGATGGGACAAAGATGTACTCAGGGAATTAAGATACACAGATAATCTAAATAAAATGCAAGGTTACAATCCCCCCCACAATAATTCCATGGAACTATTCTGAAACAAAGTATATAAATAAGAATATTAAATTACATGAAAAACACACACTCAAATAATACATTAAAACTGTCTATAGAAACAGGCAAATGATTTTTAATATGTGTTGTGAGGACATTGGCATTAATACACAGAGTTTGCCTTACACTCACTGATAACTGGGTTTTCCTCAATCCCTGGGTCTAATTTCACTGTAATATGTGGTCTCTTGCCAACCCCACTGGCCAAAGATTATCTGCCTATAACCTTATGGAATGCAGGCAGTAACCCAGAGCCTCACAGCCAGTGAACTGGAACTTTGGTCTTCTCGCTAACAAGGGTGAATTATTATCACATCTTTCTTGGTGATTAGATTATCCCTTATCGTTGTGTTTTATAGCTTTCTAGTTAGTCATCTCAATACAATTTATTCACAATAATAGTGTCTTTATTATTGCTGTTTTATAGTTTCTATAACCGTAAAATTTATTCTCAACTCTATTATTACAATATTCAACTACTAATGGAATTCTTGTTTTTATTTGACTGTGTTTTAAAGCCATAACAATAAAATTTACTCCCAAAAATGTTACTGCAAGTTTTATGCTCTTTAAACTACTTGATAGAATGCCTACAAATGCATGTGTTTCTTTGAGCCACAAGGGAGAAAACCTGCCAAAATATAAACATTTTTCTAGGACACAAAAAGGGAGGGGCGGTAATTGGTTCCTATTGTGTGGAGCCGTGTTCCTGGATAGACTCGGTAATGGAATGAGAGATGAAAAGGCCTTTCAGATAGCTGATTTCGAGGACAATTACATTCTAATTGGCAGAAATGTTTATTTCTTAAAAAAGGAACCCAACCACTTTTTATTACCCGCCAAGCCCTACATACTTCCATGATCCTTATCCCCCCAAATAATGTACACTCAAAATAATGCTCCCATTTCTCTGTGTCAATTGGAGAGAGGCTGTTATGAAATATTACCAAAGGCCAAGGTCATTTTGAAGGTGACAAGAATAGGAAGGCACACAGCCAAGCCAGTTCTCTATCTGTGCTGCTCCTTAGTTGCTGTCTTTGACCCTGAAGACAAGGACCTCACCACAAACCTCACCACTGACAGTGCATCTTCTAGGTCAGGAACACTGAAAAAAAGGCTAGAACACGTATTTGACAAGAACTCTCTGAACCAGAAAGTTCACTATCAACTGACTACTTCAGAAAAAATAAATGGTCATTGGTGTCTTTCACCCTGGAAAGGCAACAGAACTTAAGAAGCAGTTCTGGGAAAACTAGTCAAAATGTACAAGACCAGACCAGGTGTCATCCTTGTATCTGGATTCAGAACCATTTTGATTTGAGCAAGACAGCTAGCTGGCCTGGGCATGATGTAGGATTCCTTAGATTATGTAAAAAATTATGGCCAGTGACAGACTTGAAGATAAGGCCTGGATGACAAGAGAAAGACTTCATGAAAACAGAGATGGGAATGGAAGGACAGAATGACGAAAGCCAAGTGGACTTTAGGGGTCAGTGCTAGACAAAAGAAGACAGTGCAATGTTCTGATTGGCTGGGAAGTTGCAAATTTCTATGGTGAGGACTAATAAGCTGTATAAACTTTTAAAATAAATAGTGATAAAATTAAAAAGGTGTTGGAGGCCATGACAGGGTTAAAGGAGCAGTGCTCATGTGTTTTTGCTGATGCATCTATCTGCTGGTTATCTTATCTTGATTGTGGGAGCCAATGTCTTCGAGCATTCTAGGAGAGGCCCAGGATTTCCTAGCTCTCTCTATGGAAGAATGGAGCCTCTCCTGGGGACCTTTTACCTTTTGGGCCTGCTGGTTCTTGGGGGTCTGGGATATGATAGGTGAGTCCTGTGGGAAGATGGGATGGCCTGTGATTTCAGTAATCTCAGAGGAACGTTTTCTTCCTAATCCATATAGCTGGATTCTCCTTCCTTCCTCCCAGGTACACCATCATGAGAAGAAAAGAACCGTGATCACAGGAGTTTTATCATTGAACATTAATTACTCTTATAATCCTTGAATAAGTTTCTAGCAAGCATTTCCCAGCATAATGTGTGACACATACCGACAGATATGTGATGATTGGGAAAAGGAAATTGTAATAAAAATCCTGTATCTCTTATTTTATAGTTTCTCAATTAGTAAATCTTTGTATTACTCTAAGTATTAAGAAAACGGTTTAAAATTACCAAATAATTTCATTTAGAGATAATTATTGTTAATATTTTGATAGCTAATTATGTTTAGAGTATAACTGCTGAAATGTTTCAATTAAATTGTAGCAATTTTCTTATGCCATTCATGATTAATTTAAAACCTATTTTAATTGCTAATATTCCATCATTTATTTAATTTCTGGTTTTTTTCATTTTTACAAATAATGCCATGATCAGCAATTGGCTAATTTTTTTGCAAATCTCTAATATAAGTTATAGACATTAGAACTATTGGGTCAGAGGCTGAAAAAAAAGTAAGAATTTTGGCACAAATTGCCCTGGAGAAAGGTTGCATCAGTGTATCCTTGTAATAACAATCTTGGAAATCACCACTTTCAAGTGTTTGCCAGCTTGACAAGTGAAAGATACCCACCATTGACTTCCTTTGTGCTTTGATGATTCATAAGGGTAAGTATTTTATGTTGTTTAGTACTCACTTGAATATGTAATTTTCCCATTTTTGTGTGATCTTTCCCCATTTGAGATATCATAACTTTTATAAATACAACATATTAAAGTGTGTGTTTGTGTAGTTTCCTTATGAAGCATATTTGATCTTCTTTGTACAAAGCTCATTGCTTACATCCTTTGACATCTGATGAGCTATATATGTGTTAATATTTTCCATTTCCTCTTTGGCTTCATCATTAATCTTGCAACAATCCTGTTCTGACAGATTATAAACCAGCTCTGAACTTTGTTCTGTCTTGTTCATGTGTCCTCGACTGCCCCTTGTCCTTAAAGAGTCTTGTTTTAGACATATAAAGAGAGTCAAGGATCTATGTTATACCAAGAAAACCTGTTTAAGGAACTCTGTCTTGTTTCTTCATTTGTTTGCTTAGTTTTACCTAAGTAGGTCATTCGTCTTCCTTTACAATATTCTTCATCCATAAATTAGAGACAAAGATTGTCACATAGTTCACAGAGAAAATATAAAAAAAAAATTCATGCTGCTTAAAGATATCAAGAACCTTTGAACCTATCCACCTTTGGCCTGTAGTCCATGCTTCTGGAAAAAATATATATTGAAAATATATAGCATAGGCAGAGTTTCATACATTGTGATACAGTTCTACTTATAATATAAATATTATAGTACTGAAAACTAAATGTTCCATATTAGGTTATATATGCACTTAGATTTCTGATGGGCTACTTTTCATTGGGAATTTGACTGGATTTAGAACCATCATTTTTTGCTAAATCATCTAAGGAATCATCATCTAAGACACATCTCTGGGTGTCCCAGAAAGTTCAGCTGAAGAGGCAAAGCCCATGCTGGATGTGAGTGGTTTCACCGCACTGGGGTCCCAGACTGAATAAAGGCGAAATCCAACAGAGCAACAGCAGGAACTGCTCTCTGCTTGCTGACTGCAGATGCAAGGTGAGCAGCTGCCTGTGCTCCTCCTGCCACGACTTCCCCACCACAGAGAACTGTACCTTAGAGTCGTGAGCCAATACAAACCCTTCCTTCTTTAAGTTGCTTTTGTTGAGCATTTCATCCCAAGAATGAGAAAAGTAACTAATGCAGATATTCATCCACTAGAAAAATCATCATGAAAACATTCATGGCTTCAAGGCTGCATGCTTCATGCTATGAGAAAGATGCAGAATGCAAAAGGTAATGAAATACTTAGAAAAGTAAGAGGGAATATTTTACCAAAATGGTAATTATTATCTTTGATTGATGACTTTTTCCTCTTCTGCCAACTATTCTGCATTTTGCAAATATTCTAATTAAAATGCACAACACTTCTATTTAAAGGGGAAGATTGTTATATGCAGGTTCACTGTGGAATGGACTAGGGCAGCCATTGGGGTGAGCTTCGTGAACACATTTCAAATCTGCTTGACCTCATCTTCATTGGTCCCCTTGTCTCTATTATCACTTGCTGATATCAGCTGATGCTTCCAAGCTGGCAGCAGCTCTACACTTTGTCATCCCAGCACCTGGTAGACTCAGACAAGAGGATCGTGAGTTTGAGGTCAGTCTGGGTGACAAAGGAAGATCTTATTTTAAAAAATAAAAAAATAACAATTAAAAAATTCTCTCACAAATATTACCAACTCAAAACATAGATTAGCCACAATTTTTGAAATTCCATTTACCATAATGCATGCAGTTACACTCTAGAAATTCTAAAATTTAAATCTTGAGTACTTAGGGAGGTTGTCTCAGATACATATAATATCTTCTCTCCCCCAATTATACATCTATAAAAATTATTCAGATTTAGCAATATAAATCAAATGACCTTCTCATTCTTTTTCCTGGAAGGTAGCTCATGGAAATATAAAAAAAAAACAAGAACAAAGACTTTTATAAGAAGGTATTTTCCATTGAATTATTCATAATAACTGCCTCAAAGAGAATATTATACAGCCATTAAAATGTTAAGAAGTTTAGCTGGGCATAGTGGTGCACACCTTTAATCCCAGCACTTGGAAGGCAGAGGTTGGAGGGTTGCAGTGAGTTCAAGGCCAGCCTGAGACTATGTAGTGAATTCCAGTTCAGCCTGGGCTAAAGCAAGACCCTACCAAAAAACAAACCAAAAAATGTTAATTTTTTTTTGATCTGAAGAGATGCTTCTGATAGAATATATAATACAAATGAGTGACTAAAAATTGTTCATAGATATGATCTGCTCAAACATGTGCACAACTTAAAAAACTGAGTGGACGTGTGCAAAAATCTCAACACTGGTTAACTAAGTGAGGTGGGGTTATTGAGAACTATTCTTTCCATTCTAAAAACATTTATCCTATTCCTTTTTATCCTCTCTATACTTTCTAAATTCTTCACTTTAAGTTTATGTTAATTTTGTAAGTAGAAAATAAAAACTGGAAATAGTTTACTGCATGAAATATTCATATGACTCTTTCTGCACTATTTAAAATACAAAATTTGCCTCAACGTTCATTATTTTTGTCTTCTTATACATTCCAGTCAAAGTTCCATCAGACCATCTTTGATCTGCAGCACTTATTAATAATGCACCCAAAGGATCATGATCTCTGCTAAGCATTTTATGAATCCTATACAAAAAGATACAGAAAGTACAGCAATCTTTTCATTTACTTGGTGAGACGAGAGCGGTGATAACTTGGGGGATTAGCCAGCTTTCTCTTCTTTGTCTGCATGTATTATGCATCACACGAGAAAAGCCTAGAAACCAGGAATAGCCTTTCTATGTGGTTAAACATTCACGTGAACTAAGTAATAGATTCTCTGAGCTTTAAGTATTGGGCTTTAGTTTTGTATTAAAAAAAATTACAAGTACTATAATGTTAGAGGCTTTCCCTCGCACCCCAGACCATGTACTTCTTTGAATATTGGATAGACCGGTCCTTCAATGCTGGGTGGAGGATGCAGCAGGTAATCTGTTCACTGTAGTTGTGCAAAGCCAAATGCTGGTGTTCCAGGGTGTTCACTGGCCCTTGGTGTTTGCACCTATGTGTTGTGACATTTCTAGGGGATCCCAGCTCGCTTGAAGCAGAAGCCACCGGCAGTGAGAGCCCTGCTTTTTGCTTTTTGTCATATGGATGTCCCTGTTTGCATGGGTTGCACAAGCAACAATTTTTTTGAATTAAAAATATCCAGAAAAAAACTAAAATTGAACTGTATACTAAACATGGACAGATTTTTATCTAGTTACTACTCCTTACACAACAGTCTAAAGAAAATTATCCTGTTCCTTTTTATCCTCTCTAAACTTTATAAATTCTTCACTTTAAGTTTATTATCAAGCCAGTTAGGTCTGGAGAGATGGTTCAACAGCAAAAACACTTGCCTGCAAAGCCTAAGGACCCAGGTGTGATTCCCCAGTATCCACCCAAGGTCAGATGGCACAGGCATCTGGAGTTTATTTGCTGGAGGCCCTAATGGGCCCATTCTCTCTCTCTCTCTCTCTCTCTCTCTCTCTCTCTCTGTCTCTCTGTCTCTCTCTCTTCCTCTCATAAATAAATAATTTATTTTTAAAACTACATTCTACTTGTAATCTAAAGATGATTTAAAGTATTTAATAGGGTATGAGTCAGTTATAGGAAAATATTATATCATTTTATAAGAAGGACTTGAGCATCCCAAGCCTCCTGCAACTCACCCTCCATGGATCCCAAGGGTGACTTCCCTACTTTACTGAGCAGAGAACTGTGATAAGCAAAAGCCCAAACATCTGCTAAACTCTACAGAGGAAAGACGAGCAGCCACCACCCTTACCTCCAGCATGACTGTGGACGGAAAGCATCTTCAGGAACCTTCTTTCCTGGTGGGACTCCACAGGCAAAACAAGCTGTGTGAGGACCTGAGGACTAAGGACAGAGGGAGGCTGGGGAGATTTCCTCTTTATTTGCTTCATGGCCTCTCTTCTGACTCTGAAGAAAGGTTACAAGTCTTTCCACTGACCTTAATGCTGATAATTCTGCTCTCTTTGTTGTTCAAAGCAAAGGCAGCCATTTAGAAAATTGGCCAATCAATATTTTAATGGATTTCAAGGTGTAATAAAAAGCAGCTTTGTCTCTGTAACTAAGTCATTTATGTGGTTCAGGGACTGGCTTATCATACCTCATTCCCTGTTATCTAGTTGCTATGCTGTTTGAATTTACATGTCTATGTCGAGTAGATTTTAAATGTCAGGAAAGAAATCTTACTACTATTACCTATTGCTATTTTGTATAAGTAGCAAACATGAAGTCATTGAATGGATAAAATAGTATAAAGTGCTTTGTCTAGTGCCTAACACACACAGTGTTCAAATGAGTTACCCAACATTGGGAGCTGGAGAGATGGCTTAGCAGTTAAGGCCTTTGCCTACAAAGCAGAAGGACCCGAGTTCAATTCCCCAGTACCCATATAAAGCCAGATGGACAAGGTGGCACATGTGTCTGTAGTTTGTTTGCAGTGGCTGGAGGCTCTGATAGAGACTTTCTCTCTCTCTGCTTCTCTCTCTGTCTCTAAAATAAATGAAATATTTTTTTAAAAAAGAATTATCTAGCATTATTATGAAGTATACTTGCTGCTTGTTAATACAGAAAATATGTTCCTGAAATGTTATGGGTAGAGTGAATTTTTATGAATATAAACACATTAAGGGACTGTCACAGTCAGTCACATGCCGCTGGGATGAATCTTCAAACCAGGCACAATTTGGGGGAGGAAAGTATTTATTGAAACTACAGACTGAGGTGAGAAGTTCCATAACAGCGAAAGAGGCTGGCCCTCTTTCACAGGTATGAGCAGAGAGAAAAACCCACCACCAACATCACACACACAGAACAGGGAACAGGCAGGAGGGCCAAGGAGAATTTCTTCTCCTTTATATAGCCTTAGGGTGGGGTCTTGCAACCTTTCCCCAGACTTAATGGCTTCCTGAGTCTCTGGAATTTCCTTCCTTCATGGCCCACCCAGGAAAGGACGTTTACTTACAGCTCTTTGAGCTTCTTTACATCCTGCCCCCTTGCTGAGAGGCTGCCTTCCTGAAAACATCCTCAGAGACCCACCCAAGATAATTAAAAAGATCAAGTTGACAACAAAACCTAACCATCACAAGTCCACCCTTTGTCAACTTGACATCAAACCATATCTCCTTACATCATGCTTAATTCCTAAATGAAGACAGTAACAAGATCATAATTCTGCCTAAAATTATATAACTCTCCCAAATACAACAGCAGACATGTAATCTTCCCCCAACATAAGGCAAGGTCCCTGAATTGTGAGTTTTGTAAACCAAAACAAGTTACATGCGTTTAACATATAATGGCACAGAGCAAACATTTCCAACTGCTATGAGGCATAACAAGGAAAGACTGGGCCAATGCAAACTCAACAAACATCAGCAAACATCCACATCTGCAATTCAAGTCCCATAGCACAACCAGTGACTGACAGTCTCCAGATTTTCCAATTCTCTCCCTCCAGCTTGGCTGAGTAGCTGGGAAAACTACCCTAAGCTTATATAAAGGAGAAGAAATTCTCTGCTTGCCCTCCTGCCTGTTCCCTGTTCTGTGTGTGTGGTGTCAGTGATGGGTTTTTCTCTCTGCTCGGACCTGTGAAAGAGGGCCAGCCTCTCACTGTTATGGAACTTCCCCTCAATCTGTAGTTTCAATAAATACTTTCCTCCCCCAAATTGTGCCTGGTTTGAAGATTCATCCCAGAAGCATGTGGCTGACTGCGACAGGGAAATATGTATTTTTTCCTTATAAAATAATATTATACCCCATAAGGCATGCTGACTCAAAATAAAGCTTATATTAATATACATTTTACACTGAAATTCTTCACTCTGAGGCACTATTGCTTATTAAAAATACAAGAAGTGGCAAATATTAGAGAAGAATCTATGAGGAGCATGAAGAAACATATTGGCCCTCAACTGTTACAACTTAAATTATCTTTGTTTCTTTGGATCTACTTCTAAGGTTCATTTCCATTCTTAGGTAGTTATTTTGACAATCATATTTCATGAGACTTTTTTTTACACAATAAGATAAAATTTATTCAGCAATCTAATAAAACGTGTATCATTTTTGAGACAAGGACCATTCAAATTATTGGTGGTAGTGTTCCATCTGCTAGTAGTAATAATAATAAATGTAAATCATTTTATAAGGTAGTGGAATTGGTGGAGAAATTGGTTTCTGTTTGAATAGTTAACTGTAGTACAGGACCCTAAATCATAGTCTAGCTAGCTACTGGACTTAAAATATTTGGACTTTTGTTTTGCTTATGTATTATGTGTGTGTAAATCAGGGTCTCACTGTGTAGCCTAGACTGCTTTGAACTTGTGACCCTCCTGCCTCAGCTTCCCAAATGTTGGAAACATGGGATTATGTTATTATGATCAGTTTAGAATTTATGTTTTAATTAATGCTATAAAAGTATTTCATAGTTCTGCAGAGCTTAAGAATACTAATTAAATAGCTAAATAGCCTTTGTAATTTTTTTGTGTTTAATGCCACTACAATTAAATAAGGCTTTAGCTTTAATGTAAACTACTGTGTTTTTTATCATTTGTTGGGAATTAACTGCATGCAAGAAGTTGTTCATTGTTAAGCATGGATTAACTTATTTATTTCTCATAAGAATCCTTTGGGAAAGTGTTATTATCCTGCCTATTCTACAAACAAGGAAATGAAAGTTTAAAGAACCAGAAGGTATAATACTATAGAAGTTAAAAAATGTGAGCAAATAGATAAAAGTCACTGGAACATTGGTTAATTAGATCTCCAGCATATTTTCTTGCTCTCCGGGCTTGTTACACAAAAGTTTGCACTCCAGTATTTCCAAAAACTCATAGAGCAGTGCAACGGAGAAAGCATTTGATGTGTACACATCTGCTGGCAAATGAGCTGTCAGCTCGTGTGGTCTCCAATGAAAATGCAAGCTCCTTTTCTTCTTAAATAAGCTTTTAGCTATGGATCTCAACTGCAATCACCAAATATTTGTGAAGCTCAGAAACAGCATATGAATCGTGTAACTTACTAACTCTGTGAAGTACGGGGTTCAGTTTCCTCACCTGCAGAAGATGGATAATGAACTTGACAGCATTGAACTGAGAATTACATCATAAAGTGCACGAGTATGGTCTCTTAGGTGCTAACATAATATCTGGGATAGACCAGGTACTAAACGGAATTTTCAAACTGACTGGTAAAATTAATTCCTAAATAAATGGATGGAGCAATCGTATAGCAGTTTAAAAATGGAATTAATGATTAATAATCTAAAACAGAAAACCTTAGCTCCAAAGTGGTGAATTCTAGAAAACAGTTAAGGAAGAAATTATGCCAATTTTTTACAATCTCTTCTAAATATTAGAAGCAGAGAGAATACTTCCTGACCCATTCTTTGAGACTAGCATGATATCGAAATATGATAAGGATATTACAAAGAAATGAATAGCTTTCATAAATGTAAATATAAGAATCTTAAAAATATTGGCAGCCTGGCATGGTGGCACACACCTTTAGTCCCAGCACTCAGGAGGCAAAGGAGTTTTGCCATGAGTTAGGAGGATTGCGATAAATTTGATGCTACCCTGAGACTACACAGTGAATTCCAGATTAACCTGAACTAGAGTGAGACCCTATCTCAAAAAAATCAAATAAACTCTGTATAGAAAGCATGGCAAAGTGGAATTTATCCCAATTATACAAGGCTGGTTCAACATTAAAAAATTGGTGCTATCTATCACATCCATGGGTTAAAGAAGGACAACTGCATGATCATTAGCAGTAGGTATAGAAAAATTGTTTGACAAAATCCAACACATACTTATGGCTACTATAAGGAAACTCCCTCAAATATATGAAGAACATTTCAAAAAACAAAACAACAATAACCACAAAAAAGGCAACCTAAGCTAACATCAACTTACTCATGAGATACTGGAGACTTTCACAGTAATCTTTGTCAGAACAAGGGCACCTGCACTGTCAAAATGGCACCAATGCAACAAAACAAGAAAAGAGAGAAAGTGGCATATAGTTTAGGAAGAAAGAAATAAAACTGTTCTTGTTCGCAGATGACATTATTATGTGTCGAAAATCAGAAAAAAAATCAACAACGCAACCAATCTGGAACTAATAGGCAATTATAACCAAATGGCAAAAGAGAAAGTTTGATATCAGAAAATCTACTTGCAAAAAGCAAGTAGAATTTGAAATAAAAACATGTTAATATTCATATTCATGGCCCCAGATGAAATTCTTAGTTATAACTCTGACAAGATGCATATAATAGCTATGTGGGAAGACCTATACAATACTAATGAAAGATCTCAAAGAAGACCAGCATAACTGGAAGTGTATTTTATGTTCATGTAGAGGAAGACTCAATGTTGTCAAGATGTCAGTTCTTTCCAACTTTGTTATAGACTTGATGCAAACCCAAACAAAATCCTGTCAGGATTTTCTGTGGTTATTGACAAACTGCTTCCAAAGGTCATGGGGACAAGGAAAGGAGAAAGAATAGTCACAGCATATGGAAGGAACATGAAGTCAGCAAGCTGGCATGACCTGATTTCAAGGCTAACTAGAAACTGACATAGTGAGGTACTGGAGAAAGAATAAACAAATGATCAAAGGAGAGAATAAGGAGCCCAGAACCAGACACATGCGCACATTGTCAACTGATCTTTTGCAAAGGAGCAATAATAATACAGCAGAGCAAAGAAATTCTTTGCAACAAATAATGCTGGAACAACTAGACCTCCTCGTACCAAAAGAGCAAAGGTGGGCTGGCAAGATGGCTCAATACATAAAGTGCTTGCCTCTCAAGTGCGAAGAGCTGAGGGCAGATCTCCTGACCCCACAATAGGCTGGATGCTGTAGCAGCCATCTGTAATCCCAACATGCCTATGGAAAGTAAGGAAATGGAGGAGAATTTCCCAGAAGCTCATGGGTCAGCTCCCCTGGTGAACACAGTGCTCACAGTGCTGAGCAACCAGAGACTCTGCCTCAAGCAAGGTGGATGTCAAGGACTGACAACCTATGACCTCCACATACATGCTGTGGCATGTGCATGTTTGTTTACACACATGAACATGCACACACATACTATATATATAAGTATATATAATCAAAAAATTATAATCAAAAACATAATGTTTATGTTAAAGCATAAATATTAACTTAAAAATTTATCATTGATCTAAATGTTAAATGAAAAAAACATGTAACTTTAGAAGCTAACTTGGAGAGTCTAGGTGACTAAGTATGATTTTGAAATTATAGATACAATGGAAAATAATCTATAAAGAACTGATTAGTAAGATGAACTTTGTTAAAACTAAAAAAAAACTTCTGCTGTTTGAAAGAAAATGTTAAGAAAATCAGAGTTAGTAAAGCACAGAGGATTTTAAAAACAAGTTTAATTTTTATTAGTTATGAACTAATTACTATATGAACAAGTCACACGATGGTCATATTCCCCTCAGATGATCCTCTTATATCCTCACCCCCATTCCACTGAGGGTCCTCCTCAGTGGAGCTGCTTGTATTCACCCATGGGGTCATGAATGTATCAGTCTCTGTCCAGGGGTTATGCAATGCCTCAGCACACTCCTTCATAACCTTTGGCTTTTACAATCTTTCTACCCCCCTTCTACAATGTTCCCTGAACCTGTGTGTGTGTGAAGTCTACTTTAGTGTTGAGGTCTCTGCACCTCTGGATTTCTGCTTCGATGACTTTGGAGTGTCCTCAGTGTCTATCATTATCTCCCTTGAGCTGGTTGTCAGGCTAGCAGCGAGAGCAGCACTAATATTTAAATCACCACTTCACACAGAAGATTTTTTCAGAGCACTAAAAATCATTCTGTATGATACTTTTACTGGTTTATATAGGTCATTAAACAATGCCAAATTCTACAGAATGTACAAATCCAATTATGAATCCTAATGTAAACAATGGACTTTGGATGATGATGTGTTAAGGTAGATCGTTTGTAACAAATGTACCACTATGATGTGAGACATTTGTGTGGGCAGGTTGGGTGTATAGGGAGAGGGCTTGTATTGAAATCACCTGGACCTTACACTGATTTTTTTCTATGCACCTGAAAAAGTGCTCAAAAAATAATGTTCACATAAACATATGATAAGCAATGCATTGAAGTTGGTTCTCACCATCATTTTCTTAGCAGTGGTCAAAATGAGAGTCAGACTGCTAGGGTTTGGATTCCATAACACTTCTCTTGTGATGAGTTTCTTCATTTCTGAAATAGAGATACTAAAGGATCTAGCTCAGAGTTTTAGAGCGAAGTGAATGAGATTTAAATTACTTAGAACAGTGCATGTCTCATAAAAAGTTTCCATTCCATAAATCTTATCTATTACTTCTTTTACAAACTTAAAAGTGCTTTTTATCTACAATAAGAATTGTCTTAGCCTCCCCGTAAGGTTGGCACACTAATACTGACCCTATAGACAAGAAATTGCATTCCTTATGGCTTCAGATGAAATTCTTAGTTATAACTCTGACAAGATGCATATAATAGCTATGTGGGAAGACCTATACAATACTAATGAAAGATCTCAAAGAAGACCTGCATAACTGGAGCTGTATTTTATGTTCATGTAGAGGAAGACTCTATGTTGTCAAAATGTCAGTTCTTTCCAACTTTGTTTATAGACTTGATGAAAACCCAAACAAAATCCTATCAGGCTTTTCTGTGGTTATTGACAAACTGCTTCCAAAGATCATGTGGACAAGAAAAGGAGAAAGAATAGTCACAGCATATGGAAGGAACATGAAGTCAGCAAGCTGGCATGACCTGATTTCAAGGCTAACTAGAAACTGACATAGTGATATACCGGTGAAAGAATAAAAAATAAAATCATTTGATCAAAAGAGAGAATAAGGAGCCCAGAACCAGACACATGCGCACATCGTCAACTGATCTTTTGCGAAGGAGCAATAATAATACAGCAGAGCAAAGAGATTCTTTGCAACAAATAATGCTGGAACAACTAGACCTCCTCGTACCAAAAGAGCAAAGGTGGGCTGGCGAGATGGCTCAGTACATAAAGTGCTTGCCTCTCAAGTGCGAAGAGCTGAGGGCAGATCTCCTGACCCTACAATAGACAGGCTGCAGGTAGTTGTGGAAGATCTTGCCATTGGTACATGATAGAGCCATGACTGCAATGCTGGTTCAGAAGGTCACATCCTGTGTGCATCACTTCCTGTGCCCTATTTATCAGCCATGCCCTCAAGGTTTCCCAATATCTTCAGGATTGCCTGTCTTACTTTCTTCTCTTTTCAGTTCCACAATACAACATAGGCAAGAAGTTGTGAGACCATGGAGGAGCCTGGATACTTATTCCTATGACAAGTACCACCCCATGGGTGAGGTGAGCAAGGGCACTTGGGGAAGATTATTTGCTGGTGGTCACAACCCATCTTAGGATACACGAAAGATGCTTTGTTGTTAATATCAATGAATTACAAAAGCTCAACATGTGAAATGAAGATTTGCCTATGTGCTAACTTGAAGGGCTTCCCAAACAATTTTTTCCTTTACCACTACTGTAATGCGAAAGAAAGAGACAAATTAGTAACAAAGGAAAAGGATGGAGAGAACAGCCCAGTGAGCCAGTTTTGAGAGTTGTGAGCATGAACCAGAATGAATACTTTTATTTTGGTTTGTCAAACCTCAGCAGGTTTAAGCAGGGCAAGGTTGGGGCTTGTGTGTGGGTATAAGATCTGGGGTGGGGGGCAGAAAGTTTCTCAGTAAATTCTGTTTATCTGAAAATATGGTTAGTTTTTGTAGGCTACAAGGGGTCCCACTTCTTAAGATGGAAACACATTCTTTTCAAATAAACATTCCTATGGCTATGAAGATGTATATTGGTTTTTAAGATCTACTGGAGAATTGGCTTCTGGAGGGCTAGGGAGATGCTGAGTGGGTAAACGCTTGCCACACGGTCATGAGATCAGATCCCCAGTGCTCATGGACGACGCTGGGCTGGGTGGTTTGTGCCTGTGACCCCAAGGCTGGAGGTGGATATGGGACCATTCCTGGAGCTCCTCACCAGCTAGCGAGCTCTAGGTCAGTGGAAGACCTTGTCTCAAAAAAAGAAGGTGGAAACAGTTGAAGAAGAAGCCCAACATTGCCCTCTGGCCTCCCTCCATCCCCTAAGCCCACACATGTACTTGCACACCACTCACGTACACCCATGAAACTATTAGCTTCTGCTTGTCTATCAGACATTACACAGAACTGCTTTTGAAGACTAACTTCTAAAAATAGAAAGACTGGATTAAATATATATTCGTCTAAATTTTTTTAAATATAAATGTGCAAGTTGCCTTACGCATTTTTTATAAATAAATTTTGCCACTTTATCTTCTCAGCGTTTTAGTATATATTAATATTCCATAAAAACATTTGAAAAGTTTATACTTTTCCTCCAAAGTACTGTAGGCTCTATGAATCTGAACAAGATTCGATAAGACCTGAATATCTTCGGACCTGTTATCAGGATGGTTCACAGCTGGCTTGGCCACCTGCTGGCTGTGTAACCTCCGTGAAGATATTTCATTTCCTTGATTTTGAGTTTCCTCATCTGGAGAACAAGAGCCATAGTGTGTCTTTTATGGCATTGTTCTAAAATTAAATAAAATAACCGCATTGCTACTCATTAAGTAGCAAGTAAATACAAATTGCAGCTTGTTCTTTTAGTGTGTGTGTGTGTGTGTGTGTGTGTGTGTGTGTGTGCAGCTCAAAGAACAACTTTCAGTGTCATTTCTGGCCTTCCAGCTTATTGAAGTCAGGTCTCTCTTGTTTGCCACTGTAGTTTCCAGACTAACTGACTCACAAGCTTCAGGATTCTTCTGTCTCTTCCTCTCTTTCCACCAGAGGAACACTGGAATTATAGACACTTGTGCTATGCAACTTGCTTTATGTGGGTTCCGAGGATCCCAACTTGGGTCACAAGGCTGGCACAGCAAGAGCTTTACCCATTGCACCACCCTCGGTGTCCAGCTACCACTTCTATTTGATATTATTTTTGTTTCTGTGGGGACTCACGTCATCACATCTGACTCAGTCCCATCACAGAACACAAATGGTACTCTTGTCATACACTGCTACTCCTTTGTAGTTAACAAATTGAATTGAAACTCCCCTCACTTAAGTATTATTAACTTTATAAAAACTATTTTTTTGCTATCCTGTGCTAGATGAATGTGAATCAAGTTTCAAAATTTTGAAATATGTTTTCATTATCCCTAATTAACTACTATTTGCTCTAACTCTGGATTGTCACCATTCAGAGTTGTCAACTCCAGGAACATTCAGTGTGGGTTGTATCGAGACATGCTAATGACTACTTTAATGGGTCCTTTTATAGTAATGGTGCTTGGGAAACCCCAGTATGAATTTACTGGCCAAATATAGTATTCCTTCTAAGTTTGTATTTGATCTATAGTTAAATCAGCATCTACTCAGGCCTACTCAGTTGAATTAAAATGGATATCGCTTTAAAATATTTATTTATTTATTTATGATAGTGAGTGGGAGAGAGGGAGAATGAGAGAGACAGACTGAGAGAGAGGGTGGGCACACCTGGGTCTCCTGCTCCTGCAAATGAACTCGAGACTCATGTGCCGCTTTATGCATCTGGCTTTAAGCTAGCAGTGGGGAGTGGACTGGATGGCCAGGAAACCCCAGGGATCCTCATGTCTTTGCTTCCCCAGTGCTGGTACTGCCAACATTTATTTCTACATGGGTACTGGGGATGGAACTGAGGTCCTCAAGCATGAGAAGCAAGCCCTTTATGGACTGAGCTGTCTCCCCGCCCCAAGAAGAGGAGCTCAGTTCACTCATAGTTCAGGAAACTGAAAGTCCAAGCAGCGTGTTGCAGCCTCTGGTGAGGCCCAGCCATCCTGGCTGCATCGCCTCATGGTGGATGGCTATGGCAGGATTATGTGTGGGAGAAAAAAACTCATTGTCACACAGGAATCAAGAGAGGAACTCAGGATTTTATGACAATCCTCTCTCAAGAAAGTCACTTCAGAAGAAGTGGGGAGAGGCCTCTCCTGACCTAAGGACCCCCACTAAGCCTTACCTCTCCACTGTTCCTTGTCTGCCACATCACTACACCGGGCTCCAGCCTCTAACACATGATAGATAGATGTCGGGATCCATACGGACTGAAATCACTGGTGTGACTGTGTGTCACATGGGTGCTAATCATGATGGTCGTGTGATGGCCATGACTTTTATACGCAGTCTCAGAAGTGCTCAGTTTCTTATTTGTAAAGTTCCTTGGAGTTTCCTAAGACTTGGTGGCAGAATGAATCTTGATAGCAAACGGCAGGTGGGAGGTGATAATTCAATGGTTTCGCTTGTCTAGAGCAGGGTACAGAGTTCAAAAGCAGAATGACAGCTGTGGCTCTTGGGGCTGTTTCAGATCTATGAGTGGATGAGCCAGGTCAGCGAGAAGCATGCAGACTTGGTGACACAGCATTTCCTAGGAATGACCTATGAGACCCGACCAATATACTACCTGAAGGTGAGTGTGTGGGCTGATGAAGCCCTCCCTGAGAGGATCATCCCAATTGGAGGAGTCAGCTTAATACCCAGATGCTCTGGTGGGGCGACTTCAAAGAAGCAGTACTTTACCTTTTCTATCCCAGACTGGGCTTTTAAAATTCAAAACGTGTAGCTGCCCACACCTCTGTCATATAGCGTGGCTGGGTTACAGAACAGGAACAGACCAGGGGCCAAATTGGACCATTCACCATTTAGGCATCACTACAGCCAGCTCTCACTTTTCATCTGCATTTTAAATGTGTTTTTGTTAATTCTGTTTGTAAAAGAGAATTTTTTCCTATAAAAGTGTTAAAAACACAGAGGAAACCTTCATTCCTTTTCCTTTTATTTTATGGCTGAGGAAATGGAGTTTCAGAAGAAGTAAGGTGACGTGTACAAGGTCAAAGGTTATATAGCCCGATTGCTGCATAGCAAGGGGTTATTCAGCTCTCCAGGTTCCCCTTCTGGGACATGGCATGTGCCATAGTGAAGTGATTGGGACCACAGGAATGCTGGACTCTCAGGCCTCCACCTGTGTTTTCTATCCTGGCTACACATGAAAATCCCCTGGGAACTTGTCAAGAAGTCCTGCTGTCCCCATCCTTCCTACAGAGATGGTGGCCAGATTGTTCCCAGGTTGGTCAAGGCATGCTTTCAAAGCTCTCAGGCACCCTAATATGTAGTCAGAGCGTAGCCAGAGTTGACAACCACCACAACAAAGCAGTAGTTTCCCTCCCACCACTTTGGTACTGAGGCTTGAACTCACAACTGTGCACATGCCAGGCAAGCTCTCTACCACTGACTTAATATGTCTAGCATTTTTAATTGTTTTTATTCTGAAATAGGATCTCCCTAAGTTGCACAGGCTTGCTTTGAACTTGCAATAATATTCCTGCCTCAGCCTGCCAAGTAGCTGGGATTACAGACCTGCATGCCATCAGGCCTAGCAAACCAATGGTTTTCAAAGGACAGTCCTGGGGCATCTGGGCTGTTGTTAGAATTGCACTTTCTCAGGTCTCACTACTGGTCTCCTGAATCTAAAACTCTGTAGACATAGCCTGGCCATCTGTGTTTTAACAGGCATTCCTCCAGGTAACTCTGAAGTTCAGAAGCACAATGTTTTATTTTCTCTAGCATGTTTGCAGGAGACACTGATTTTGCTGGTACAAGACCCCACCCCACCCCCCAAAATTTACGATCTAAGAAATCTAACCTAAGAGCTAGCATTACTTAGACCATTGCCCAATGCTACGTGGTTTAAATGTTAATTTATAAGAGACCACCCCACATTTGGGAGCTAGCTACAAGTACAGAAAAATTATTAGCTCAGAAATAAAAGTTACCCAGGGATTGACCAATTGGTAATGTTAAGCATGGGGAACCTGCTAAACTGAGTTTCAATAGATGCACAAACTCTGAGCTGAATCAGCCAAAATGATGTGTAAGCATTCTCTGCCCAGAGCACAGCATAAGTAATAGAATGAGTACATAATAATGAGGCAATAAAGATAAACATATAATTAGCACACATGTACTCATAAAAGGGTAATTTTCAAAGAAAATTAAGGTAAGAAGTGAGTTAGGAATTGTCCCAGAAGCTTTGGAAAAATACCCAAGACTAAAAGGAGAAAGTTCTTGAATGCAGCTCCAGCCTCTCCTTATCTTGGTTTTGAAGTGCTTCATGTGGATGGAGAGAGCCTTCACCATCTCAATTCTGAAGGCTATCAACAAATAGCCTGACATAAGTTGTTTACAAATCCAAAATAGATACACTAGTTATAGCATGGGACTGCTTATAGTCTATTCTCCACCAAAAAAAAAAAATCCACAATTGCTAGTCTGATTCCCACCCACTCCTCTGAAGAAAGAGTGCATATTTCTTCCTAGCAAGAGACCCACCTGATGTCCAGAAATAGAAAATGGGCAGAAAGGAAAAAGATGAGTCTTTCTGCAAAGGGAGGAGGGTCTGAGGAGAGGGGGAGTTAATAAGTGCTGCACCAGATTGTATACTTTGATCTATCCATAATTTTAGAAGTTGAAGTAAAGATTTGGATTCATTCTTAAATACTTTTTATTCTTGTACATTACATCTGATGCACTTGGCCACTCTGAGCAGACTCTGTGTGTAAAACTTTTAAAAGGCTTATATGGATTTAGATTCATAGCTTTTGGACAAGGGTTTATGCCTGTGCCTGCAATTAGGGAATAATTTTGGATGTAGGGAAGATCATTGTTGAGTGGATGGCATGAGGGGGTCTGCTTATGGCCCTGAGAACAATCACCAAGTCAACTGACAAGAGATCTAGGTGATGAAGGGGAGGGTTCTCTTGTTGGATGTATTCACCAGCATCTTTGCCACCTTCTCTGAACCACAGAGTGAGTAAGAAAGAGACCTCTTGGGGAATGAAAAGCCTGGTCACTTTGTACAGAGGCTTCCAATAATTGATTATTTGGTAATGGAGCCTGGATGTCCCTTCCAGATCAGCCAGCCATCCAACAACCCCAAGAAGATCATTTGGATGGACTGTGGAATTCATGCAAGGGAGTGGATTGCTCCTGCTTTTTGCCAATGGTTTGTGAAAGAAGTAAGTGTCTTTAGCTTTCTTATAATGATGAATCACCTCACTAAATAACTATCACTTCTGGGCCACCGAGAATCCATGCTTCTTTCCCATGTTAGCAGTGTGACTCTACTGAGCTGATCCTTCATTTCAAGTGAAATGCAATTAGTGAGCAGCTTTGGTGAAAACTAAGTTAGTACCCTAACCTCTTTCTAAGATAAGCAAAATCATTTAATTGGAGAGTTAGCATATCTAAGTGGTACATCTAGAAGGTACATCTAGGGAATCTGAATCCTAAGAATGAGACTGAATCCTGAGAAAAAGTATTGGACAATTTTTCGAACACAGAAAACCTTTACTTAGTTTTTCAGCCATGACAGGAATTTGAAGTGGTGGTTTCATGAGTTTACTCTGTGAATTAAAAAATTTAACCTATGAAAAACACTTAGCATGGGATTTTGTGTGTGTGTGTGTGTGTGTGTGTGTGTGTGTGTGTGTGTGTGTGTGTGTGTGTGTAAAGCACATCATTCCACAGATCTTTACAGAGACTCAAATATAAGGAAAAATAAGTAACTCAGGAAGAGTTCTCAGAATGTGGTCCTCAGACAAACAGCACCTGGGAGCTGGGTAGGAATGACATTCTTGGCTCCATCTCAAACCTAGTGGATCAGAAACTTGCAGGGGAGGAGGAAGAGGCCAGGCATAGCTGGACAACCTGTGTCTTTGTTGTTGTTTTGAGATGGGGAATTACCAAATTCCACATTACGAAATGTGTGTCCCAGGATGGCCTCAACCTCATTTTGTAGCCCATGTTGCTCTGAACTTATGATCTTCCTGCCTCTCTGTGTTTCTGGAGTGCAGGCATCAGACTTTTTCACTACCCTTAGCACAACCTGTGTTCTAGCAGTTCCTTTAGCTGATCCCAGTGCACAACAAAGATTGAGAACCATGACTTTATAAAAGAGTAAGACCATTAAGGAGGATTTGAAGGCTGGTGGGTAGAAGTGTGATACATAGTCAGTGCTCATAATTAAGTTGAAATTCACGGAAAATTAGAAAAGACTTTTTCCTAGAAATCATTCCAAGTGTCTCCCTCTTAAATTTCCAGATTCTACAAAACTATAAAGGCCACTCAAGAATAAGCAGATTCCTGAGGAACCTGGACTTCTATGTGCTTCCAGTCCTTAACATAGATGGTTATATCTACACTTGGACCACGGTGAGGATGCCGCATTGGTCCTAGAATGCGTTCATGAACCGAAGCTCCACTCAGGTTCATTTTCCTGACTTCAGCCATTCCAGCTATAAAATTGTTTTGTACCCACATAAAGAAAGAAATGTAATTTGGGATTAAAAAATCTTAAAGTTTTAAAAATAAAAACCAATTTTAGGATTGTTGAGGGGGGCCTAAAAGCTTCTTTTAGCTGAAGTTCTTTGCTTCACACTTTTTTTTAGTCAGGCTTATTTTTTCTCCTCTACTGTCTTATTAAATGTTTATAACTTTCCTGTTAGCTAATTAGTATTGTATTTATATAACTCTTATATATCAACCTGGATCCTACCTTAAATCAGTTCTAGAAGCATGAGGGAAACAAATGATGTTTAACTCCCAAATCAACCTACATTTTTTCCATGTGACCATTCACAGAAGTTGAACACCTCGGTTTTCTTTTAATTTTTTTTATTGTCCATAATGAGCTACATTATTTAGTGGGCCAACAATGAGTTGTTATCCCCAATTCCTCATTGCCCCCCTCCCCATCCCCAGTCAGCTGGATATCCTCCTCCGGCCGTCTGGATCAGTCCTTGTGGCAAGGGACTCTGGATAGCCTAGTATTCAGCCCAGTTCTCCTGGCCCAAGTGTGTTGTTACTGAGGGGTGCCATGCCTCTGGATAGTCTCCCCCACCATGGCTCTCACAATCTTTCCGCCCCCTCTTCCACTCAGTTCCCTGAGTCGTGGTGGGTGAGTATTAAGGCTGCTTTAATGTTGTGAGCTTAGGGGTCTTTTTGTCAAAAATTGTTGGTTTCTGTCTCACTGGCTTATCCTGTGTTGATTGAATGGCTGTGGCTGTGGGTCCCTTGTTCATCCTGTCATTCTCTGTGGGATTCCATATGGATCCTCCACGATATGACTGTGGTGGCTCATCTCTTGCCAGGATCTCAGCTATCTGCCTGCGGTCAGTTGGTAGGGTTAGATGGGCCCCAGCTCTCTCGCTGCATCCTGAAAAATACAAACACAATCTCCATCGGAGAGTGAGATCAGTATATGTTAACAAATATACACAATTCTGGAATACCTAGATTCTATTTTTAGTAGCCTCCCCGTCAATCGCTCCCATAGTGCATCTTTTCTTGGGTGCCCAAGAGTACGGGATCCGGTGCATATCGCCCTGAATCCCAAGTTCCAGTCAAGGGCTCCCCTTCACTTAGTGGAATATTTGGCCTAATTTAAGAGCTGTTGATTGTCTCCCCCAGGCCTAGGATCCTCCATTGCACAAGTGCTCCTTTCTTGGTTCACTGTTCTCTCCCAGTAGGAGGTGTGGTCAGCCTACTCATGGCCACAGACTGGAACACCTCGGTTTTCTAATGTAATAAATAGAAGACAATTTCCTGTCTAAAACATTTCTGAAGCACATCATTCAACAAATAAAAGTCCCTTTTCTGGAAAGCATTTATTCATTCCTTTCCTCATCACTCTCCAAAGCCCCTCTATGGGCCGCTTTTCTGGAACATTCTAGCTTCATCTGTGAATCAAGTCCCTGTGAGCTGGTGAAACATATCTCCACCCAACAGTCTTCTGCTTCCAAATATTTGCAGAAGCCAGCTCCAATATACCTGGAATGGCCTTTTTCTATCTGCTAAGCTACTTCCCTTTCATCCTATATCATTTGGCCCTAAAAAGTGACTGCAACAGATCACATCCACAGACCCAGGGAATTTGCTCAGGTGCAAAAGGCCGAACTGCCTCCTCCAGTTTGATTGTTCACACATTTATTCAGTGTTGGTTGTACAGATGTTCCTGTTCTGAGGGGTGATCAACCCCTCTACAAATCAAACTTACATGCTCACACTTCATAATGTTTTCAAATATGCTAGGAAATGTCTTCTCTCGTCAAGGGCTACCAAGCATCCCTAATGCTAATTTATAAAAGCTTGCATGGCGACATCCCTGATTCTTCTGTTGCAGGATCGTCTGTGGAGGAAATCGCGTTCATCCCACAACAACGGCACTTGTTTTGGAGTAGATCTCAATCGAAATTTCAATGTGTCCTGGTGCAGTAAGTACCTGTTCAGTAGATGAACTGAGCTGAGAAGCAAAGAAAGAGGTGCAGTATAAAAATAATCATTTTAAACCGAAAACAGCTTTTTGGGTATTCGACCAGTTTTATTCCCTCTAAGGAGATGATATCATCTATATAGTAAGAGTTGTCAAGAGCCTGGCATGGTGGTGCAGAAGTAGGAGGATCGCTGTGAGTTCAAGGCCACCCTGAGACTGCATAGTGACTTCCAGGTCTGCCTGGGCTAGAGTGAGACCCTATGTCTAAAAAAATGAAAAAAAGAGCTATCAGTATTCAGGTGCAAAATTCTTTTAAATGAGATTGGCTGCATACA
Organism: Zapus hudsonius; assembly: GCA_004024765.1. NCBI lineage: Eukaryota > Metazoa > Chordata > Mammalia > Rodentia > Dipodidae > Zapus > Zapus hudsonius. Next base: position 11,507 of record PVHP010006511.1, on the reverse strand, counting down.
CAAGACAAAGTAGGCCTAGACCAGTGGAAATATATATATCAAAGCACCACCTTGTTTTGAAATACACATATCACCAACAAGAAAAGACAAATCAGAACACTGTCTTTGGAGACTGTTTTACAGCAGGAGGAGGCAGTGGGCAGTGGGCAGTGAGCAAAGCAACCATTTCCTTCTCCTTATGGCACTTCTGTGCTTCCAAATCTCAATCTGCCCAAAGAATTGGATGCTAATAACGAGGAAGGATGGTTAAGTACATTGCCATTCACCAGATGGCAAGGGTTAAAACTCAGACTTGGCAGCCGCGTGGTCTTAGAAAAATCTCTCAGCTTTAGTTTTCTTTTATGTGAAACGTGGGTCGTAAAAATACTAACGTGTTCTAAGACTGGCATGCAGCTTAGATGTGACGCTGTACAGGGGGACTTGGGTACAGACCTCGCATGGAAGAGGTATTCATCTGGTGAACTTTATTATTGTTAATGAGGACAGGCTGTCAATGTCCTTGCAAAATAGCTCTGATGGGATGGAAGCCAGTAAGACAGGAGGTAGAGACTTGGCCAGTGAAACTCTCACAGCCTGCCTTAGAAACCTGATTCTCTCTCTCTCTCTCTCTCTCTCTCTCTCTCTCTCTCTCTCTCTCTCTCTCTCTCTCTCTCTCTCTCTCTCTCTATTTTTCCAGCTCACCACAGGTTTAGGTGAAAGATTACTGAAATTCCATTTCATTTTGCTTTTCCCCTTCTGTGCCGTGAAGCATGGAGTTGGCCTCTAAATCCCATTAGCCCTCCTGCCTTTCTGTGAGTTCCTCCTTGAGTGACTGCTTGGTGACTAAAGTGACTTAGTCAGGACAGACTTAGACAACCAAAGATGAGGCTGGCACCCTGAGTGAGGACACCTAGTCCCCTGTCCTTTCTGAACTGAGATCTTGAAGCTTGTGTGTGGTTTCTGGCATTTTCCAGGTATTGGTGCATCTACAAACTGCCAAGACTTAACATTTTGTGGGACAGGACCAGTGTCTGAACCAGAGACCAAGGCTGTCTCAAGCCTTATAGAGAGCAAGAAGAAGGACATTTTGTGCTTCCTGACCATACATTCTTATGGGCAGCTCATTCTTACACCCTATGGCTACACCAAAAATAAATCAAGTAACCATGAAGAATTGGTAAGTCCACACAGTGCCAAGGCCCCTACAGAAACCTCCAGAGACCTCTGCCTGCCTTCCTTTCGCTAGTTTCCATTTCCAAGATTTTGGCTCCAGCCCTTCCTTTTCTTCTTTCTGCTCATCTGTATTTTCTTTTTCCTGCTTTTTGCTCCTTGCCAGATGCCTGCAGGGAAGGCTTTGGGTTAAATGCTGCTTTACCTATGTTAATTAACTACCTGTTTTCATGAAGTGTCAAGCTGGGAGACATCTTAGGTATTGGCTACACTATAAATGAGATGATTATGTTAATAATCTGTAGGTATGCACTTTCATTTCTGTGAATTCTCTCAAAGCTCCATTCAGCAATTACAGCCTTTGAACTGTGCTTTACAGAACTTGCCAGCTGTTCATGGAATATGTCATATCTAAAATAACACGGCTAAATAATATCTGCTCTCTTTTCTGCTCCCCACAAAGCTCTGTTTTCTTCTAAACTCTTCCTCAGCATTTGCCCAGGAATATTTCTAAGAGGAAGTGCCAGGGAAATGCAAGCCCAGACAGGGAATTTGTGATTTGTTTTATCCAGACTTCTCTCCGAAGCTGTTTACCTAAGCACCGAGGAGCAGAATTACAGAAAGAAACTGGGCCTTTTGCCCCTTTAAGAAACTGAGGATAATAGGTTCAAATCCAAGGGAGGATAAATGTGAAATTGTTGTCCTCATTACTTTATTTCTTCATGATTTTTTCCAGTTTTAATTGTGGTAAAATATTGCTAACATAAACTTAATATAGTAAGCATGTTTTGGTGGGTATTTCTGTGTGTGTGCATGCATATTTGTGTGCAGGTATGTTTGCACATGTGTGCTCACTCATGTGCAGGCAGAGAACAGCCTCGGGTGTTGTACTCAGATGTGTTATCCAACTCCAGGTTCCCTCTCACCAATAAGGCTGGCCGAACTGGCCGGCAAGCTCCAGGGATTGGCCTGTTTTTGGCTTCCCAGTGCCAGGATAATAGGCCCATGCCTTCATGATTAGCATTTACATGGATGTGAACTCAGGCCCCTGTGTTTGCAAGACAATCACTTTACCAACTGAGCCAACTCCCCAGCTCCATCATAACCATTTGCAGTGTGTAGTTCCAATTATTTACTGCTGTGAAACCAATCACTAGACCTTTTCATCATGCCTGAAGCTGATAGCATTCAACAGCAGCCCCCCCCCCCCCATGCCCCTCTATTCCCAGCCCTGGTGACTGGTTTTTACTTTCTGTATCACTGAGGGTGACTGTTGAAGACACCTCACATCGGTGGAATCCTACACTGTTTGACTTCTTATGGCTGGATTATTTCACTTACCATCACCTTCTCAATGTTTATCCATCTTGTAAGATATGGTAGAATTTCCTTTTTTTATGACCAAGTCATATTCCATTGTATGTAAATGCCATTGTTTGTATTCGACTTTTCAATTCTTCTGACTAATGCTGCCGTGAATATGGCTGTACACGTATCTCTTTAAGACCCTGCTTGTCATTTTTCTGAATATAACTGGAAAAGTAGTTAATGGAGCATATGAAAGTTGTTCTAGATTTAAGTTTTGAAGAAACACCATAATGTTTTCCATTTTGGCTGTACAATGCTATATATTCACTCTACAGAGCACAGTGGTTCACATTTCTCCATATTCTTGCCGATGTTTGTTATTTTCTGTTTATTATTTTTATTTTGTTTTAAAGAAGCTCCTCATTAGGTGCAAACCCAGGGCTGGAATCAAGACTTATTCTGTTGTTGACAGAGGGCACCAGGTGACTTTTGGGTATGTGATGACCACTGTTCTTTCCCAATGGAGCATGAGCATAAGAACAGGGCCTGGATGCCAAAAGAACAACCATAGTCAGGAGTGCTGCTTCAACCTTTAATCCCAGCACTTGGAAGTCTGAGGTAGAAGAATCACTGTGAGACCAGCCTGGGCTACTGAGTGAGTTCCAGGTCCAGATTGGGCTAGAGAGACACCATGCCTAAAAATACCATCCAAACAAGCAAAATATGATAGACCTTTGCTTAAGGGGGCACTTTCTTCAGCAGTCAAATATATCTAGCAATATCCAGGTGCTTTTCTTTTTAAAAAAAATATTTTGGGCTAGAGAGATTGCTCAGTGGTTAAGGTGCTTGCCTGTAAAACCTAAGGACAAGAGTTTGATTCCCCAGTACCCACATAAAGCCAGATGCACAAAGTGGTGCATGAATCTGGAGTTTGTTTGCAATGGCTAGAAGCCCTGGTGCACCCCTTCTCTCCTGGCTCTCTCTCTCTGTCTGTCTCTGCCTGCAAATAAATAAACAAATAAAATCATTTTATTTATCTAATTGCAAGGAGAGAGAGAGAGAGAGAGAAAGAGAGAGAGAGAGAGAGCACAAAACAGGGCCTCTTCCTGCTGAAAATGAACTTCAGATGTATGCACCACTTTGTGCATCTGGCTTTACCCACGTACTGGGGAATCAAACTCCTGTCCTTAGGTTTTGGCTTTACATGAGCACTGGGGAATGAAACCCAGGCAGTTAGGCTTTGCAATAAAGCACCTTCACTGCTGAGCCATCTCTCCAGCCTCCAGCTACCTTTCTTAAAATGACCTTTCCCTTTCCCAGAGCATTATAATTTACAACTTTGCTATGTGATCATTTTGTAAGCTATGGAAGTAACTAACACTTTCCTGGGTCTTTATATTTGACAGAGGACTTACAGAGCCACCATCTCATTTGACCCTCATTGATAACATATTCACATCACTGGGGAGATGCTGATGGAGAACTTGAGTTAGCTACATTTCCAGAACCCCTGCAGGCAGGAAATGGTAGAACCTGGATTAGAACTTGGTTATTTTCGTGCTACAGGGACATTCAGCATCCTCACACTGCATCTCTCTGCTCAGAAAAGGTCTGCAGCTTTGGGGAGCCATTATCAATTTAGATTTCTAGTCAGTTATGTGAAATTTTATCTCCTCTATAAGCCTGGAAATGCATTCAATAAAGAAATTTTCAGAAATACAAAGATCACTTAAGAAATCCTAAACCAATACTATTCTCCAGTTTCTGTGATATTTGTTGTAGTTTTTTTTCCTTTGATGGGAACATAACAAAGCCAAAGAAATCTCTAGAGACATTTTCGATCTTTAAGGATTAGATACCTTAAACCAACAGAAAGATCTTTGATAGGAAGAGATCTTCCAGCAACACTTGTACATCTCATTGTTTTTCTTAGGAATGTCATTCTATTTGGGTTCAGACCATTGTACAGGGCCTGTGTTCAAAAGCATGTGGGGTCTTGTGTTGCTGATTATTGGAATGATTAGATCTCTGTGGCAATAGGAAGGAGCAGAGGGCTAGAGGGATTTGGGGCAGTGTGATGGAAACAGGATGGGCACAACAATTACACTTGGGAGTCTGGTTGGTGAATTCTTAGAGGATCTCTCAACAGACCTATGCATCAGAAGGTCAATACTCTAGGATTTAGAAGGTTGGTAGGAATCAGATTTCAATAGTGACGCTGATCTCAGGTAAGGATCTGTGGTTCTGAGGGATTCCAGTGTAATAAGGTAACATGGTAGTGGAGATACATGCCAAATATCTAGAAGAAACAAATCAGAGAGCACCATAACAGAGGTAAGAGCAAAGAGCTATGAGGGATTCCAACTGGGGAGAAGCAGAATCCAGTTGAGGTGATCAGGAACAATCACATGGAGAAGTTGACATGTGAGAAAGTCCTTAAAGGTTTCGTTAATTCCAACAGGTAAGGCCCCTGGGGGAAAAGATGGAGGGGCTGAGGAACATGAGATATGTCTGAGGAACAGTAGGGAACCTTGAGTTTCATGACATTGTAGGGTAGATGGGTAGAACGTGGTATTGGAAAAGTGACTTAGGGCCATACTGTAGAGGATCTCAAAAGCCAGACTAAAAAGTCTGTATTTAATTCAGTGAGTAACAAGGGGTTATTGAAAGCTTTTCAACAGAATCAGGAATGCAGTGTTATGCATCTGGAAGCCAGGTGCGGTCAACTGGGGTGGAGATTGATGAGAGGAAGTTCCAGAATGTATTAGAAGATGCAACAGACCAGTTCAGAGGTAATGAGTTTGACACAGGGCTATGAAAATACAAGTTGTTCACTTGGAGGGAAGGAGAATCAATGATATGGAATTTTACACGCGTGTTGGGATAGTTTGCAAGAACTAGGAAAGTCGGAAGACCCTCACTGGTGGGAAAGATAACAGAAATGAATATGTTGGGTTTAATGTGAAGTACCAACAGGCTACCTAGATGTAAACATCCAATGAGAGGTTGAAAAAATAGTTGAAAACCTTGGAGATAGATCTGTAAAAAAATATGAAACTCTTGGATTGTTGGACTTATTTTAACAGCAGATTTCATTTCCCACCTACAGATTCAAGTGGGACAGAAGGCAGCAAATGCATTAAAAGCAAAGCATGGAACTAATTATAGAGTTGGATCGAGCGCAGATATTTTATGTAAGTCAGTCTCTCTCTCTCTCTCTCTCTCTCTCTCTCTCTCTCTCTCTCTCTCTCTCTCTGCCTCTTCTAAGGCATCAAAGAAGTCAATGTAGTTTGGGTGGTGAGCTGGGCAGGAGAAAAGAAAGAGACAAACAAAATGACCCAGGATTAAAGGGAGTTAGTGCAAGTTCAGAATTACTCTCTCTAGGGATAAGGTATGAGCTGAAAGTAACAAGTTAATACTTTGGCTCAAGCCAGACCTTTGCTTGGCTTCAGTTAAAAAGAGCTGGCAAGTTAGAAAGTACAGGAGTTAACAGGAAAGGCATTGTCCATTTGGTCAGTTGATCTAATTCCCAGAGGACCCATGGAGCCAGGAAAGCAGAGGAGGGTGAAGCCTGGGAAGTAAATCAAAGAACCCCATGGAAAGAAGGGTTCAGTGTTTCTCCAGACTCAGTCTCACCCCCTTCTGCTTCCGGGGCCCACCTGGATAATATTTGTGTAATGATTTTCCTATGGGTTTTTTTTGTTGTTGTTGTTCTTTTATATGAGTCACTCAATTTGTCCTTACCTTGCATTTTGAGGTTGGCTTATTTTTTTTTATTTAGCTGAGAAAATTTAACCAAATCGCTTGTATATGTGCAAGACATAGGCTATATACCATGGGGGAGCAAGAAGCCATATAATATAGTGCCCTCTCCCCCCCCCTGCCAAGATCTACCCACCAGGGAAAGAGGAAAGACAGCCATCCATAGTATCCTCATATGGAAAGGCTTACTTATTTTACTGATTAAGCTTTTAGTCTCTGACATGGGGTTATGGAAATCTGTCCTTTCAAAGTCTCATTTCTGTATTTGCTTTCATGTTTTATAGATGCGGTGTCAGGGTCCTCAAGAGACTGGGCTCGAGACATTGGGATCCCCTTTTCTTACACATTTGAGCTGAGGGACAATGGTACCCATGGGTTTGTTCTTCCTGAAACTCAGATCCAGCCCACCTGTGAGGAGACCATGGAGGCCATCCTTTCACTCGTAGATGATGTGCACACAAAGTACTGGCCTGTCAACAGAGCCGGGAAGGTATCAGCCACCACTGTGGTACTGAGCTTGATGTGGTTCTTTATGTCTCTCTTCTAAATGTATCCTTTCCAGGTCATCTCAGCCCCCGTAGCCTGAATGTGATAGGAGGGAAAGTGTGTGTGTAGTACTAGAGAAACCAAATCATGGAACTAAAACTGCTCTCCATTCCAATAAAGAATCATGTTTGCATTTTAAACATTTGTTTTGATGGAGATTAATTTTTATTACTCTATAAGAATATATTATCACTTAGCTAATACAACTATAAAGCCATAAGCTAAACCATTTTAAAATTCAGTGGTGCATGAATCTCTAGAGCAGAGAGGAAGTCCTGCTGATCTTGGAGGTACCCACTCATGCATCTGAGGTCAGAGACAGGCAGGCGGTTAATCTTACCAAGACTCATTCTTTCAACTAGGCTAGCATAGCCTTGGTGGGGATGAGAAGCCATGGATGCACTCCCTCCAGTAGGTTAGGCCAGGCATATAGGAAATAAGCAAGCCTTAATTTGTAGGCACTTTCAAATCTCTGCTCACATCACATTGGCTAACATCTCATTGGCCAAGAGAAATCAAATTATTGAACTCAGAAGTCAAAGTACCATGTGAGGAATGAAAAATTGAGGTCATGATTGAAGTTACTCTCCCCTTGAGCTTTACTGGTTTGGCTTTATGGTGGAAATGGCTTGATGGCTGTCATTCTATTCTTTTTTAACCTTGAAAAGCCTGTGGGTACCAGAGGCATCCTACTGTGCTTGAAATCTCATTAAGAGTCACATGATAAGGTTGTGATAGATCTTCTGTGTTCTACTAATTTTTCCTGATTTATGATCTTAATATTCACTAAGGAAACAGAAGTCCAAATAGGTTTCGTGGGTTTGTATTTTTTTCCTCATCATCTAAATTTGGTAAAAGTTTGCTTGTGCCTTTGACCCTTCTTAGTGACATCTTAGTAGCAGTATTCAGACTCTCAGTCATATACTCTGCCTGTGTGTAATGGGAAAGTTGGGGCTCATAGGTAGTCCCAACACACCTTAAACCTTAAATGTACCCAGATTGTTGTCATATAAAAGTTAAAAGTTAAAATTATAGACCACCAGAGGGTAAGGTTTGGTAGAAGACTTTATTTAAGAGCAGGAGAGAAGGCACAAGAGGAGAGGAGAAGCTACAGAGATCTCTCACCACTAGTGACAGAGAGCACATGGGGGAGGTGATTGTCACATGGCTAGAAAATCAGGGGATCTGCTCTGGCCATCCAATCAAGGAAAAAAAAAAAAGGAAAAATATAAGAGGGCTCCCATCATGAGAAAAAAAGGTTCATGTAAAAGGAAGTCCCAGGGCTGGAGAGATGGCTCAGCTGTTAAAGCACTTGCCTCTAGTGCCTAAGGCCCCAGGTTCAATTCCCCAATACCCACATACCCCAGACCCACAAGGTGGTGGCCCTGGTGTTCTCTCTCTCTCTCTCTCTCTCTCTCTCTGTCTCTCTCTCCCTCCCTCCCTCCCTTCCTCTCTCTCTCTGCTTGAAAATGAATAAATAAAATTGAAAATATATTTTTTTAAAAAAGGAAGCCCCAGCCCCCCTTACCACAGCCCTGGGCAGGGGAGGTAAGGCAAGAGATAGGTGGAGTCCGTGAACACAAGTCCAAGGACACTCTGCATTACCTTTGGGGTCCCAATCACCCTAATCTGTCACATGGAGAAGTGTGCTAGTTTTACATATTTACTTATGAGTCATCCTTATTTTAGAATGTTAGGTTCATTCTGAATAATAATTACAGGTGTTTACAATGTTGAATAAGATAAACATGGTCCCTGTCTATTTGGAATTTATACTCTAGTGGGTAAGATCTGGAGTAGCAACAATAAATAATTAAATATGGACGCAGCGTTTCATATCAGGCAGATCCCAGCTCAGGAGAAGCCAACCCCAACCAAGCAAGAACACAAAGATAAATTAAATATCCCAAGGTGTGACATTCGCTATGAAAGACTAGGTGGAGAGATAAGCAAGGGCAGTTGTGTGTTTATGGATATATAGGTACTTAATTGTACTATCTCATCCATTAAACTTTAAGTGCTCTTAAAGTGACATGGATGGCTGTCATTTCCTAAGTATCTCTATGTGACACCTTCAAATGGTGGTAAGCACTTGACAAGCTTTGAACAAATGTAGCTGTGACTGGCTGACGGGGCATCCCTGGGTGTTCAGTCACCCTCTTGCAAATTTCCTTGTTGGTGACAGACACAATACAGTTTTGGTTGTAAACCCTTTATTGCCTGTCTCTGTTCTCTGTGTTCAGCATGGTTTGCTAGTGTGTGGCTGCTAAGGGTCAGAGGGAAATGTCAGGGGCAATGGGCTTAATGAATCAGGGAGCAGCTATTTACATAAAAATGCCAACTCCACAATTGTGGCCTTGTCAGGGAAACCTGCTCTGTCTCATCCAGTCAGTTTAGAGAAGAAGAAAACGAGTGTGCACATACATTCCAGAAGCAAGCAGGGAGCTGTGCATACAGCCTCAGCTCTTTACTCTCCATGTAGCCTGTGCTTTCGTCCCAGGGTTTCCAGAAGGAGAAATAATTCCGATGTCTGAATGCTGCAGGAGGCCTTAACTACAAAGTGCACTTGATACCTAAGGACGGAGCCCATGGGCCAACCAAGTTGGAAAGGAACAGACAGAAACTTTATCAATTATACCTCAAGTTTCTCAGTGTCCAGGCTTCAGGACCCACTCATTGCTTCCTCTGGGGGCTTTCCTTCAGGCCCTTCACCCTCTAGGGTACATGGATAGGGTCCTGGGAAACATAGATTCATGACCTTTTTTTTTTTTTTTGCTTCTTCCTTATGTTTTTCCATTCCTGAGAAAGAATAAGGATAGAAAGACATGAATGTTCTTTCTTAAGGATGGTTTCAACTTCCTGGTCTCGAATGCTAACTGCTTGGGAGATTTTAATAACCCATACAGCAGACATCACCTTGAGGATATCTTCTAGTGTGCGTGCTTGGTGGGTTTGGAAGTTGATTTTCATCCTACTTTAAAAGTTGCTGGTGGGTATCAGAAGGCATGGAACTCCTAGGTCAGAGTCCAGGTGGATTCCTTCTCAGGGCATCTGAATTGCCACAAACACCAGTGTGTTTGCATGGATTTCCTGCACTCCCAAGCTCCAAAGGGAAGACGCAGAGGCCCAGCACTGCACACGTACGGGGCTTGTGACCCTGGAAGAGCACGCAGTCAGCAAGCATGATCTTCATCTCAGGAGGAGACCTTTTCTCATCACTCAGTGGTGGGCTTCTTGCTCGCAGCAAATGAACCTGAGAAACAGGCAGGTAAACAGTGGTCAGGACCTTGCATTCTTGCCACAGACAGTAAGATAGGGAAGAAAAGGAGAGCCTTGAAGCTATCTTTGGGTTGAATCATACCAATTGCTGCTTCATATGTTTAAAAAATGTGAGAATTGGTAATTTTATGATTCAACTTAATATCTCAGTGTTGATATAACTATTTCCCCAATGCCTTTTCTGTTTTAGTGAGTTTCACTCCTACTATACTTCCTGTGTCTATTTCTTTCTACACATGACGATTCCTTGACTTACAGGTGAATTTAGAGCTTCAATTATGCAAAGTGATAAATTGAGATGACATTCAAGCTTCTAGTTTGAAATTTCTCTACAACAAAACTAAAATGAATTACAGTTTTATTTCTACTAAATAAAATTCCATTGTGTATACTTGTCACATTTTCTTTATGCATTCATCTTTGATGGGCATCTAGGCTGGTTCTATTTCCTAGCTACTGTGAGTCATGCATCAATAAACATGGATGTGCAAATATCTCTGTGTTGGAACTCAGAGTCCTGCAGGTATATATCCAAGAGTGGTATAGCTGGGTCATATGATAGTATTTAGTTTTTAAAGAAACCTCCACACTGATTTCCATATGGCTGCACTCATTTATACTTCTGTTAGCGGGGAGTCTTATCAAGAGTTTGGTCACAGCAATGAGCAAAATAACTAATATAAATCTCATTTTCCAATTCTTGGCATCACTTCATATGCTATTAAAGATCCTTTAAAAAAAAATTCCTGCCTATGGCTGTATCTTAAAGTGTACGTCCTGTTTTCTTCTAGCAGTTTCAAATTTTAAGGTCTTTGTTCCTTTTGGAACTGATTTTTGTGCAATGTGACATAGATCTAATTTCATACTTTTGCATGTGGATATTTATGTTTCTAGTACCATTTGTTGAAGGGGAAGCCCTTTTTGAGTGAATGCTTTGGACAATTTTGTAAAAAAAATTAGGTGGGGTAGCTGTGCAGGTTTATTCCTATATCCTGTAAAATATCCCATTCATCTACATTTTTATTTTATGTCAGACAATGCTGTCTTTGCTGATTTGACTCCCTAGTATAATTTGAAGTAAGTATGGAGATACCTCTAACATTATTCTCTTTTTAAAAAATATTTTATTTGCAAGCAGAGAGCTATAAAGAGAAGAGAGATGGAGAGAGAGAATGGGCACACCAGGGGTTCTAGCTGCTACAAATGAACTCCAGATGTATGTGCCACTTTGTGCATCTGGCTTTACATGGGTACTGGGGAATCAAACCCAGGTTGTTGGGCTTTGCAGGCAAGTTCCTGAGCCATCTCTCCAGCCCTCTAACATTATTATTTTTGATTAGGATTGTTTTTATTATTTGTTATGTATTCATTTTTATGTGTTCAATTGAATTTTCCAATTTGTTTTAGTTCAGTGAAGAATGTCATTAGAATTTTGCTAAAGATTACATTTAATCTATAGACAC
>PVHP010006510.1:16749-60326 GCA_004024765.1 Zapus hudsonius | reverse complement strand
CTTTACACTCTCTCTCTCTCTCTCTCTCTCTCTCTCTCTCTCTCTCTCTCTCTCTCTCTCTCTCTCTCTCTCTCTCCTGACTTAATCATTGCTGGAACAGAATACCCAGCCAGAAGCAGCTTAAGGAAGAAGAGATGTTATTTTGGCTTACATTTCTAGAGGGTAGAGTCCATCATGGTGGGGAGAGCATGGCAGGAGCAGGATCGTCACATTGGCAGGAAGAAAGTAGAGAGACAGAATAGCCAGCAGGGCCAGGCATTAATACCTGTTCCCCGTGACACACTCCCTCCAACAAGGTTCTGCCTCCTAAAGGCTTCACAACCTTCTCAAATAGCGCCACAGATGGGGATTAAGTCTTCAAACACTTAAGTCTATGGGAGAATTTTATATTCAAACCACCATATATGTTTATTTTTCTCTTCTTTCTCCTTCATTCTCCTATGTCCATAGATTCTGAGTCAGGATTGATTGGATCAACATTCTCAAAATTTCTCATGTTCTATATAGTAATTATATATGCTTACAGAAATAAAAATATACTGTAGCTATAGGTATATGCACATATACACATATGTTGGAATATATAGTCATATTAACATGAATCCTTACATTTGTGTTAGAATGATAGAAGTCTCAAAACAAATGAAAAGTCAATATTGCTCCTTCAGATTTTTAGAAACTTACAAAGTTTGCTATCATATGTCTGACAGAGAGGTGCTCACTATGGAAATAATGCTCCCTGTGAGTGGCCAGCTACATATCTGTATCGATCTTTGAGTTCATTTACAAGGTCGGCTCTTACTTTACTTTCTGTAATTCTTCTTCTGACCAGGGAGGATCCTTGCAGTTTAATCTATATCTGATCAATGGCAGAAGGCTGTGGGTTGTGTTGATAATATTTTCATTCTGAAATTTCTCTGCAGTGTGTTGCCTTGTATATGAAGTTCTGGGGGGGGTATGGCTTTATTGAGAGCTACTAGATCCCTTTTCAGGCAGGAAAAACTGAGATCCTCACTCTTTCTACAGTTAAAAATATGACCCTGGATTTCCACATGCCTTGTACAGTTAAAACAAATCTGAAATTAGGACTTCAGATCAGCTCATCTTAAGGTTGAAGCAAGGGGAAATAGAAATGTATGTTAACCCAAATGGTAGATCATCTCCTGCCTTTTGAGGTGGACGTCATAGTTTGATAACTATGTTTATTTTATTATTATAGTTTGATAATTTGTTTCTTATGGGTTGTATTTTCTAGGAAACTTAACAAAACACATGAAATCTAAAGCACACATGAAGAAATGTCTGGAGCTGGGTGTCTCCATGACGTCAGTGGACGATACGGAAACTGAGGAAACAGGTGTGTCCTTGTTGAATTGACTGGAGCTTTATAGCCCAGTGATTACATTTCATTAAATACTCAATCTAGAAGATGGAAGATAAAAGTACTAAGGATAAATAAAAGCACTTCAACTGTAACATGGAGAAAGGGGAGGTTTAATCTGAAACTATGACGTATATATAATCACCCTTGATTTAGTGTCATGATTTAAGTATAAGAAGCATGTTGGGAAATCTGAAAAGCATTTTCATGCATTATTATTCCTACTAATAGTAAACCTAGGGGGAAAATGTATTCACTATGAATCTCAGTAGAGAACCTGGGGGGGGGGGAGTTAGCCAATGCCCCTGGGACATACCACGTGTATGTCAGTTTGTACTTAAACCTGGAGAGACAGGATGACACTCTTCTTTTTCCTCCAGTATCAATAATTAGATACATTATTCAGAGTCATTTGGCTAGGGTTTTCTACTGAGACTTCTCTTTAGTCAGAAATATGGAATTGTACTCTGGAGTTCCCTGGCATGAAACCAAAGAGATGTAAAATTATTAGATCCAATTCAACGTTGAGTTAGTATCCAGGGAGAGCTCTAAGAATTCGGAGGTACGGGGGCTTTTAGAAAGAGATGGAGTCAGAATGAGCTTCCAACTTTGACATTTGGATTTTGAACACTTATATTTTTTGATGATTGTTGCAGAAAATATGGAAGATTTGCACAAAACTTCAGAGAAGCACAGCATGTCCAGTATTTCAACAGATCACCAATTCTCAGATGCCGAGGAATCGGATGGCGAGGATGGAGATGATAACGATGAGGATGATGAGGATGATGAGGACTTCGATGACCAGGGAGACCTGACACCCAAAACAAGGTCAAGGAGCACCAGTCCTCAGCCTCCCCGATTCTCCTCATTGCCTGTCAATGTTGGCGCGGTACCTCACGGAGTCCCTTCGGATAGCTCCTTGATTAGCTATTTGGTTACTTTGCCAAGTATTCAGGTCACTCAGCTCATGACACCCAGTGACCCCTGTGAAGATACCCAGATGACAGAATACCAGAGGCTGTTCCAGAGCAAAAGTACAGACTCGGAACCAGACAAAGACAGGTTAGACATACCCAGTTCCATGGATGAAGAGGTCCTGCTGTCTTCAGAGCCCAGCTCCTCCCCGAGGGACTTCTCCCCCTCAAGCCGCCATTCCTCCCCAGGATATGATTCGTCACCCTGTCGAGATAATTCACCAAAGAGGTATCTGATACCCAAAGGAGATTTGTCACCCAGAAGACATTTATCACCTAGGAGAGATCTGTCACCCATGAGACATCTGTCACCAAGAAAGGAAGCTGCATTGAGGAGAGAAATGTCGCAAGGGGATGTTTCACCAAGAAGGCATTTGTCCCCAAGGAGGCCATTGTCTCCTGGAAAGGATATCACAGCAAGAAGAGACCTCTCTCCCAGAAGAGAGAGAAGATACATGACCACCATCAGAGCTCCATCTCCCAGAAGGGCTTTATATCATAACCCACCACTACCCATGGGGCAGTATCTGCAAGCAGAGCCAATTGTATTGGGGCCTCCTGTAAGTATTACTCTATTATCCCTTGTTACATAAGCTGCATGCATTAACGCCTCCTGAAAGCACACTAGTGGTACATTTATTATAACATGGGTATCTCTCTTGGGGATGAGTGGACCTGGTACTGAAAATAGCAGGAAGACATGTTCATTGAGTGTTGGCATCTGTAACATGGCTGTGCCATTACTCTAAGGGTAACACTGCCTCAGAGTGGGGGTGCACTTCCAGCTGTGAGCAGGTGTGATGCCTTCCAGGGGCTTTCTAGGCTTAACTGGTAACATGAGCCAAAACCTTAGGTGAATCTCTGGACTAACACACCTGCATAGACAGACACTCACAGGGCATTTAGGGGAACCATTAATCAGTCATCATTGACTTCCAAAACAGACTTTAAAAAGACACTCTTGACATTGCCCAACATGAGAGCACATGAGAAACTGGTGACAAGAGCATAATACCACCAGTGTGTGTATAAGTCAGAGGCATGAATGGTTCTCATTGGCCTGCTGGTGGCACCTGTTCCAGGTGCCGAGTAGAATGCGGATGATGGGCTGTGGGAGAATGTTCTCAAGAACTCTAGTGCATGCCTTCATTATAAACTAAGATGTCCCCATGGTATTGGTCATAGGTTTCACCAAAGCAGTAAGCTTCACAAAAAGCCCCGCTTGGCTTCAATCCATGGCATGACAGAGCAGACAGAGTGTCTTACTCTGTTGGTGTAGGATTTTTGAACGTGAGTGAACGTGAGTGAGGCAGGCCTTGAGCACAGAGGCAGGGTGCCTTGGGAGTGTGGTAGCTTTCGTTGTGGCTAAGTTTTCTGGTATTGAGTCATATATATCCTGTCCTCTGCAGCAGTGCAGTCTTCCTTAGGCACAGGAGACCTCACTGCCAACTCCCAGCCCTATCAATTCCTGCTCTGGTGGCCAGTTCCCTCCCTCTCATCACTTTTTACCACCCAGAAATATCCCTTCAGGGTGGCTCCTTGCCTTCCACCTCTCCATCCTCACCACCCTATTTTCACAAGACAGGAACCAACTTCATCTTGATGGAGCAGATCCTGTAGCAGCCTGCACAGCTGTCTCCATGTAGCCCGTTTGCCAGACTAATAAATTAGCAAGCTAAGAAAAAGAGCTGCATTTCTTCAGGCTTTGTATCTCAGCACAAGTAGACAGGAGCGATCGTGTGCAGTAAGCATGACTAGGAAGCCCTCAATCCCTCCTCCTCTCCCCTGATCACAGGTCTGGGAGAAGTATCAAATGTTTTCTGATAGAGACACAGGGATGCTGGCAGGGTGTGCTGGACTAGCCTCACCCTGCAGCTTGTGCTCCTGTGGATTGTGACTGGACTCTTTGAGCTGGTGGGGTACATTCAGCCAACTCTACATAAAAACAAAGCCATCAACATGCTGTTGTTTTTTTTTTAAAATTATATCCACTCAGACAAAGGAATTAAAGGAGCAGACTAAAGGACTTCATCTAATTTTTGAATCTATGGTTGGAAATTATTGGTTTTATTAGTTGCCAATTTTTTTGTGCTTTTGTTTTGTCATTATTTCTTTTTTTCAGTGTTAGCTTGCCTGTGTTTAATGGAGCTATTAAAATTTACCATTGATGGATAGGAGAGATGGCCGAGCAGTTAGGGCACTTGCCTGCAAAGCCTGACCACCCAGAATTGACTCTCTCATGCCCACATAGGGCCAGATCCACAGTGTCTGGAGTTCATTTGCAGCGACTGGTGGCCCTGGCATGCCCATTCTCTCTGTCTGTCTTCTTTCTAGCTCTCTCTCTCTCTCTCTCTCTCTCTCTCTCTCTCTCTCTCTCTCTCTGCTTGCAAATAAATTAATTAAAAATAGCTTTACAATTGATAAAGCCTTTGGTTTGTCTATCAGTCATGTCTTATTTGAGAGAATGAGTCACCTTGCTTGGTTCTCAGGATCGGAGGAAACAGAATCCTCCATTAAATGGGAAAACAGATCCTCCTGAGCACCTCCTGGTTTACTCATTGGAGGGCTGTTCATCTTGTCATGTGTTAAAATTCTTGTGGCTACAACAAAATAGACATGCCTGTGTTCTGAGAGTTGTTTCTCCCAAATGCTCTGCCTGAACAAGGCCTTACCCCTCTCTAATAATATAGAACAGCATCAAATTAGGGAACTATGAGGCAAGGTCCTTTTTCATGGAAATTCTCTCAGCAAGACCTTGTCTTTCTGCTTGACATTGACGGAGGCTTCACAGGGAGGGTAGTGACTTGTGTGAAGGGAGCTAAGAGCCCAGTGGGACATACTAATCATTTGGCAGGTTTACAGGAGGCTGTGTGCCCTCTAGGATTCCTCCTCCTCTGCCATTTCTGCCCTAACTCTTTCTGGTTAGTTTTAATTTTTAAAAATATTTTATTTTATTCATTTTCAAGCAGAGAAATACAGAGAGAGAGAGAGAGAGAGAGAGAGAGAGAGAGAGAGAGAGAGAGAGAGAGCACCAGGGGTCACCACCTTGTGGGTCTGACACATGTGGGTACTGGGAAACTGAACCCCAGGCACCAGAGGCAAGCTCCTCAACCGCTAAGCCATCTCTCCAGCCCATGGTTAGTTTTAATTTTAAGACTCATAGAGTTAAAAGATAAACATCTCTCACCCAGTAAGTAAGTAAATATTTGAGGATCTATGCATTGCTCAAGGATGAGGATGCAATAATGTTACAGTTTCTGATCTTATCTTTTTCCTTTTTTAAACAAATGCATGCCTGTTTCTATCATCAAAGTTTTGGTAGATAAACAGAAAAAAAATAGAAAATGAGTGTGGGTTCTCAGCGTATGGTACAGATAAATGATCTTGACTGAAACAGTCAGCATCTTCTCTCTCTCTCTCTCTCTCTCTCTCTCTCTCTCTCTTTCTCTCTCTCTCTCTCTCTTGCTGTTTGTGTGAACATGGGCAGGCCGTTTTTCCTCTGCCACCGTTTATAAGTCTATCTGTGGCATGGATGTGTGTATAAGTGTGTATATGTTATAAGTATGCATAGACCTGTGTGCATGTACCTAACATAATTCCTGGCTGGATTCAGTACTAACTTTCTTTTCTTATTGATCTTTAATAAGATGGAGGTTGTTATCCATCACATTATGATTAGGTCCAAGGTACAGAGCAATAGTAATTGCAGTGGAGAAGAGACCAAAGTAGGAAATACTTATGCCAGTTTATTTGGAGGTCTCAGGAGGGAGGATGTATGCAGATGCCTGACAGCATGTGGAACAGTAGAAATGCCTACTGGATGGAAATTCTTTTTAGGCATTTTTTTTTCCTGTAACCCTATCATTCATTTCTGATCAGTGAAGATGTGAACCTGAAGCTTTTATTGCTAATAGAGATTTTTACTGGGGCTAAGCCATATCAAGTGGGTGCTAGTTTTTGAAGATAATTCATCACCCCCTTTGTCAGCTGGAGTCAGAGTGTCAAATAGCTTTTCTAGGCCCCTTCCTCAGATCTCCCATTGATCTTTGTTCTGATGAGGTCTCTGTGCCATGGATACCATGAAACAGCAGTCCAAAGTCAAGTGGGAAAATAACTAAGTTAGATTTTATTTTAAACTTTGAATCTGTGATAACTGAGATGGAAAGAACATGTGTTTTCTTTGAGGATCTTTATTATAGGTGTGAGAGTTTTTCTACCTTAAGTGGGGTTTGATGAGGACATGCCCTTTCTAAACCAGAGTAAAAGGAAAGGTGTGTGTGTGTGTGTGTGTGTGTGTGTGTGTGTGTGTGTGTGTGTGTAGTATTTCAGGGAACTTCCCCAAACTCTTAAAGTCTCATCTTCCCTACCTAATAAGTTCCTGGTGATTACAGGGTTAGTGACTCTCCCATTTCATCTGCACTTCCAGAATAAATCATTTGTTTGTAGCTTGAATAAGGTGTAGCCCAGAGCAGGGCAAATGCCAAACAAAGCACAGTGTAGCTGAGACAATGCATAATTTATAGTTACCAGGCCAGTCTCAAATCTAAATAGAACTGGGTGAATCCTTAATATCATCAAGCAGCCCTTGAACTCAAGAATCCATGCAGCCTTGAAATGAATTACATTTTTTTAAAAAATTGATCTCCTGGATAACTATCATATTGGACATGTTTTAAATCTATTTTAAGTTTTCAAAACAAAGAGTGGATTCCCTTTTAAGTGGCAATCCATTAAAAAAATGAATGGCAGTGATTTGGATCTGACCATCACAAGAAAATCCAACCGTCTTGAGTTTTGCTCTGCCACAGAAACAAGTAGAGAATTTAAACTCCCCATTTTAAGGACTTAGATCATGGAATCTGGACTTCTGGCCCCAAATCTTAAGTATCCTTAATCCATTCATTCCCAGGAAAATGCATATAAATAATATCAATAAAAGAATTACAGCACAGCTATCTTTGATTCCTAGCTATGAGGTCAAATGCAAATTAACTTTCTGAAATATATGGCATTAACAACTGCTCAGATGGATAGCTTCCTTCTAAAAGCTGCCTTCAAGGGAAGATTTAAATAGCTTTGAATTGTGACTTGAAGAAGCTTGTCATGTGTGTTGGGTGTCCTTAGAGAGGGAATTTATTCCTTTAGAGGAGGCCCCTCCGTGCTTGATCCAGTGAAGGAACCCCTCTGTGGGTGCTCACACCTCACCTGCCATTCTTTCTATGGATTGTTTTCCCTAAAAAGTCTATTATCAGCTTGTGATCCTTCCCAACTCTTAAGGAAAGTCTTTAAAATCAGCCCTATATATAAACAGATGGTAACCTTTTGGTTTTTTTTAATTTAAAACTCGTTTGTCAATGTTTGCTAGGTTTTTTTTTAACTTGATAAAGTTGTTTTTTTTTTTTTTCTGGTAAGAATCCATTCTTTTCACTCTCTCCTATGAAGAAAAGAGCTACAATGTGTCTCAATGTGAACTAGTGGAAGATACACTGACTGCTTGACTATTTTGCTTTTTAAAGACAAAAGCCAGGGCTAGAGAGATGGCTCAGTGGTTAAGGCACTTGCCTCCAGTGCCTAAGGCTGGGGGTTCAATTCCCCAGCACCCACATAAGCCAGACCCACAAGGTGGTGGCCCTGGTGCTCTCCCTCTAACTATCTCTGCTTGAAAATGAATAAATAAAATATTTTTTTAAAAAAAAGACAAAAGTCACTTTTCACTTTTAACCTTGGTTTAAGGATTGGAAAAGACAATCAAAAATCTTTTTTTTTTTTTTTTTTTTTTTTGAGAAATGGAAGTTGTGAAGGATTGGGTGGTGGATCCTGCCTAGGTATTGAGCTGAGGGAGGGAGGAGGGAACATCATGAAGAGTGTCAGGATCTGAACTCTGTGCCCTTTGTTTTTCTCCTGCAGAATTTACGAAGAGGATTACCTCAGGTTCCTTACTTTAGTCTCTATGGAGACCAAGAAGGTGCTTATGAACATCCAGGCTCCAGCCTTTTCCCTGAGGGTCCTAATGACTATGTCTTCAGTCACCTTCCCCTCCACTCCCAGCAGCAAGTAAGAGCTCCTATCCCCATGGTCCCAGTCGGTGGGATCCAAATGGTTCACTCCATGCCACCGGCCCTCTCCGGTTTCCATCCTCCACCCACATTGCCTCTGCCCATGGAGGGCTCTGAGGAGAAGAAAGGAGCCCCAGGGGAGGCCTTCACCAAGGATCCCTACACTCTGTCCAGGCAGCATGAGATCAGAGCCCCTCCGGGTTTGCAGTCATCTGGTCTACCTGGCACTCCCTCTCCCCGGCTGCTGATGAAACAGAGCACTTCAGAAGACAGCCTCATTGCCACAGAGAGGGAACAGGAGGAGAACATCCAGACCTGTACAAAAGCCATCGCCTCTCTCCGGATTGCCACAGAAGAGGCAGCTCTGCTGGGGGCCGACCAGACCCTCGGGGTGCCAGAGCCCCATCAGAACCCCTCACAAAGTGCACATGTCAGCATTAGGCACTTTAGCGGGCCTGAGTCAGGGCAGCCCTGTGCCTCAGTCTCCCGCCCTGACTTGCATGATGGTGAGAAGGACAGCTTGGCGACATCACAGACTGCGTTAGCTCCCTCCACGTTCTACAGCAAGAGTTGTGTGAATGAGAAGCAGGTGGACGTTCCCAGCAGCAGCAAGGACTTACCCACAAGCACAGAGGAAGGCAACGACCCTTCATCCGAAAAGCAATTGCATTGATCTGAGATGCAGGGAGACTTTCATTTCCACATTTCTCCCATTTTGGTTTTTGGGGTTTTTTTTGTTTTTGTTTTTTCTAGGAATAGACGTAAACAAGTTTATAGCATGCCTGTCCTCAGTTACAGTAGTTGACTATTATATATACTTTTGTTATTTCAAAAGAATTAGGTAAAGTAACGAGTCATCATGAGCCTGATCAAAACGAAACAAAAAACAAAAATTGAAATTAACCTATTGGGTCTGGTACTTTTAAAATTGTACAGATGTTTGTGCCTTTTTCTTTACTTTGCTTATATTCTTATAAGCATTTTTTAGCAGTAATTTGTACATATTTTAGAATTTGTGTATCTGCTTTGTAATAAATGTAATTTCTTTCCTTTTTTGGACACTTGGATCTAAACGATGTAAATCAGAATAGCATCAATATATATGTGAGGTTGCACTAAAACATATTTTTATATGATAAAAACAGAACAGCTTTTATGTACAGCTCTGATTCTGTAATACTAATATTTATTTACTTTGTTTCATAAATTGTACATTTTTTCTTAATGTTGTGGATTGCTTTTATATGTGAAGCATGTGACTTACTGTTGCATAACTAGAACAAAACTGTACATTGTAAACAAAATATTTAAACTAGAGTATCTTATTCTGCACTTATGCATTAGTTACAAAAAAGATAAAGGATGTATCAGTCATTTCTTGTAAATTTTTTTTCTCTTGTTTGCTGGATTGACTATAACTTAAGTGCTGATCGTGACTTTAAACTGATAGTACCGTAAAGCATTAAACCATGTGCTATTGTGAGTTTTCTCAAAGCTTTATAAACCAGTTATAAATAATATTAAAAGTATTTGGTCTTATGTGAACATGTGGATCTATATACTCATCTGAACGTATGGGAAAACATTCCGCCCTGTGTAAATATGTACAAGTACACACTGGTGCAGTTTTTTTTTTCTTTTGTGACTCAGCTGGACACTAGGTTGCCACAGACCTATGCTAGGGTGTCTCTAAAAGTTAAAGTGACAGAGCACATGGGACTGTGTACAGTTTGGTTATCGGCCGGCCCGGTGTCTTGGTAGTCAGCGCTGTGCGTTGCTGTGAACAAGAGCTGGGCTTAGAAACCTCCTTGGTCCTCACTGCATGGGATAGTGACTGGAACTAAGGATGCACAGAGGAGTCGCACTTGGACTTGAGGGTCGGGTGTGGGGGTGGGGAAAGGGAGATGGAGTCCCGCTCCCCAGCTCTTCCCATCAGCCTGTCCACAAGGTAACAGGGTTAACATCAGCGTTAGGGGAAGTCACCTTACCCTATTGTACAGGGAAAGTGTTACTCCTGGCTGTCTCAGGGGGATGATGAAGAGTATCTTTCGAGCGAAAGGAACTCTTGGGAGGATGATGTCTTTCATCTATAACCTTCAGAATGGTTTTTGCATAGTGTTGAAGGTGGGAAGAGCCTTTGTAGGTCCAGGAGACTGGAGCAGAGGGAAGGGTACAGCAATGTGTGCACACTCACGCACATGTGTGTGCCTGCACGCACACACAATCTGGGTTATCTTTGTGCTATATAGTGGATTATAATTCTGTGAAACCAAGTTTGTATATTGAATTACATTAAGGAGTGTTCTTTAAAAAGAGAAATAAATATACAATTACATGCTTGAGGTGTCTAGTTCTTATTGTGGCTTTACATTTGAATTTCCTGATTTTGTTTTGAAAGGCATTTTAATGCTACCAATTTACCATCTGTGATTTTAGATCTAGGTTCTACACATCCCCAGTTTTGCTCATAACAGATACTGTTAGCAAGTGACAAGACAGTTATTGGCTTCCATGGGTCATCTGATTAGAACATATAGCAGTCACTATTGTGTGAACACTGGAAATGAAGTCATCCAATATGAAGCCTAGGCCTGGGCAGCAGGCATTCTATCTGAAAAAAAAAATGTCATGAATAAAGTCCCCACATCCACCCCCAGCATGCAGACCTGAAATCCCAATGAAGAAGCCTCTTGATTTCTACTGATCTGCATGATATCAAAAATCAACTGAAATATGCCACAAATTATCCATAAATTACAAGGATTTTATTATAAAGACAAGGAGGCTTTTATTTTAGTAATAAAAACAGAAGCTCACAAAAGGTCAAAATCTCTCAGTAATTTTCATTATAAAAATCTCAAATTGGTGAATTTACATTTTCACCTATTTGATCAGTCACACTATCTTTTTAAACTATGTTTTACCCAGGTGAATTAAAGGTCAGCAGAACCAGCCAATGTAATGTAATAAGCGTATCTTACCACAAAGAGTCTTTGAAACATTTTGATGATGTAGGGTAAGTTTGTATCATTCTTCTGTGGTGTGTGTGTGTGTGTGTGTGTGTGTGTGTGTGTGTGTGTGTGTGCAGGTCAGAGAGAGAGCGAGAGAGATTCTAGGTCTTTGTTTCCTTCTTTAGTTATTTCATCACTCTTTTACTGCTCAACACTTTCTGGACACCTACTATGAGTTGATAATATGATGGGCATGAAGAATGAATAACAGTATTTCTAAGAGATTTATAGGTGAACCAATGTGTCTACGAAGATGTTAATGCTGACATAATTGGACACTGGGCATGGTCTGTAATCACAAGAGAGCAGCCATGCTGCTGAGAGTGGGGAAAGGGAGACTTCATCGGGGTAGCCTTGGAATATAGTGGTGACACAGCAGATTGATGAGCCAAACAAATGTTTCCATCGCGTACATTGAGCTCGGTGTACAGTACTGGGCAAGACAGATAAGGTCCTTGCTGTTGTATAATTTCTATTCTAATGGGGAGCACATCAGAAAAAAAAGCAGGAAAGCACAGGCTGGATGGTCAAGGATGGGTGGAACAGTTAAAAGTGGACAAAGCAAGATGGGGCTGGCTATCTGGCAAGGTGCCAAGGCCAAGGGGAAAGCTCAGTAAATCCCATTTCCTGGTCCACCTTACAGCCCTGGCTGCAGCCAGTGGGGAGCTGAGGAAGGTTTGGAACAAGAAAGTGGCCTTATTTATTTTTGGGAGTAATAGTTATTTAGGAATGAACCCTAACCCCATGAAGCAACACAGAAGGATTTGGGCTTCTTTGGGGGACAGATTCAGGAGGCAGGAGACTCCATGAAGGCAGCAACTATCTAAGTAGATGGGGGGAAGGGGCTGGCAGAAGCCAGGGTGGTTTTTCTGAATGAGAAAGAATTAATAGCTTGACTGATTTCATTGTGAGTATAAAAAATGATGCACTTTTAGCTGGGCGTGGTGGCACACACCTTTAATCCCAACACTCGGGAGGCAGAGGTAGGAGGATCACCATGAGTTCAAAGGCCACTCTGAGACTACGTAGTGAATTCCAGGTCAGCCTGGGCTAGAGTGAGACCCTACCTCAAAAAACCAAAAAAAAAAAAAAAAAAAAAAAAAAAAAAAAGCACTTTTAACCTGGGCAATGGAATTAGTGAAACTATTAACAAAAAAAAAAAAAAAAAAAAACTGGCTATGTAGAAGTGGGTAAGGAAATATTAACACCAGCAATTCAAAGGGAATCTTGGCCTCAGATAACAAAGGCTATAACCCAACTTGCCAGTTCTTGTTACTACAAGGCCAAGTTAGTGGAAACCCCTCAGGGTGAACCAAGGAGTGAAAGAGCCAGTTCAAGGACCTTCGAAGGTGGCCCAGGAATGTGTAAGTTAGCAAAGACATATTTGAGATGACCATGTATTTTGTGTGCTGAGTCCTGGTGATACTCATTAATTGAGTTTTGAAATTTTGATTTTTCATAAACTGTGAGATAACTTTTAGAAAACCAAGCCTTAAGTATGTAATTTTTAAGGAATTAGGTAGCACTTTGGAATGACATAACGATATTTACTTAGAAGCATTACAAGTAGCTTTATTTTGAAACAGGTAGAGATTAACTAACATCATCTAGAAGTGGCTTTTTCAAAGCCCAGGGTCCAGCAAAGCTAGTTACAGCTTTTAAGGAGAAATGGGATTTTCAAACTAAGACTAAAACTGAAGCCCTTCAACTCTGTTCAACTCTTGTGCTTCATCCTTTCTTCCTTTCCTTTTCTTCCTTCCTTCTTCCCTCCTTCTCTCCCTCCCTCCCTTCCTTCTTTTCTCCCCTCCTTGCCTGCTTTCCTTTCTTCTGGTATGGCATACTCAGGAGTTGTGCATTGTAGGCACACACCTCAACACCAGGCTACATTCCAGACCTCTCTCTCTTTCTATTAGTGTGCATGCATGTGTGCATGGCTTTCATATGTATGTGTGCACATGTGTTTGTATGTGGAAGCTGGAGGTGGATATTGGGCTTTTTCATCCATTCTCCACCTTAATCTCTGAGACAGTATCTCACTGAACATGAGTTGCCTCACCAATTGGGCTAGGCTGGCTAGCCAGAAAGTTCTAGGAATCCACCTGTCTCTACTTCCCAGGATCGGGATGACACAGACACACCATCGTGTAACAAGACATTTGACATGGTGACAGGGACCCAAACTCAAGTCCTTCCGCTTATGTCACCAGCATTTTACTGACCAACCCATCTCCACAGCCCCTGACCTCTGTTCTTTTTTTTAAATATTTTATTTATTCATTTTCAAGCAGAGAGAGAGAGAGAGAGAGAGAGAGAGAGAGAGAGAGAGAGAGGGCACCAGGGCCACCACCTGGTGGGTCTGGCATATATGGGTCCTGGGGAATTGAACCCCGGGCCTTAGGCACTAGAGGCAAGTGCCTTATCTGCTGAGCCATCTCTCCAGCCCCCCCCCACCTCTGTTCTTAAGGAACAGTTTCCTATGATTTTTGCTTCTCTAATTTGCTGTCCACGGCCTTGTTTCCTGTGAGCAGTCTGTCATCATACAGGGAAGAGCAGATTCTCATCAGCTTCTGAATCCAGAGAAACATAGGCTTTCCCAGGATGGAGGATTAGACCAGGTTTGCCTTTGTAATCATACTAAAGAAGTGAGAGAAAACATTTTTACTTGCCAGTAAAATGTGTCTATGGGCTTGAGAGTTGGATCAGCAATTAAGGTGCTTGCCTGCAAAGCCTAATGCCACAGGTTCCATTCCCCAGTGCCCATGTAAAGACAGATGTGCACAGTGACCCATACATCTGGAGTTTGTGGTGGCTGGAGGCCCTGGTGCACCCATTCTCTCTGACTGGCTCCTCTCTCTCTCTCTCTCTCTCTCTCTCTCTCTCTCTCCCTCTCTATGGCTCTTCTTGAAAATATATAAATAAAATATGTCTAAATATTAATAAGTAGGAGAATCCATTACTTGATTTTCTAAAATTCTCTTTGGTCTGATGTGTCGTGTAGCCAATTTGACTGTCTGTTGTAATCAGCTTTCTAGTTGCTGTGCAGAATGAACCCAAGCAAAAGTGGCTTGTGGAGGAATGGGTTTATTAGGCTACAGACTCAGGGAAAATGATGGCATGAGGAGAGGGTGGACATCACCTCCACCACAGCACTGCAAACAGCAGCAGAAAGGTGTGCCAAACACTGACAAGGGGAAGCTGGTTTATAACCCCATAAGCCCGTCCCCAGCAACACAGCTCCAGCTAAGTTCCAATACCCGAACTGCCATCAGCTGGGGACTGATCACTCAGAACACATTCATCTGTTTGTGGGGGATACCTGGATCAAACCATGACACCATCAGAAATAAATATTGGCTAGCAAAATGAAACACACCAACAGATTTCCTCTGATTACTACATGTCAGACTCAGCAATACATCCTGGCATGTTTTATATTTCAACAGGATTTCAAACTTTGCTATGTTGTGGAAATATACTTTAATAAATATGGTTTTATATGCATGAAATTCCATCTCAGTGAAACAAAAGGAATGATTCGGGGTGACACATTTTAGTACTTCATTGCAAATTACATTAAAGAATCCAAAATTTAAAAATGAAACTTTTCTTTAAAAATGCCCAAGGAAAGCCGGGCGTGGTGGTGGTGGCCCAAACCTTTAATCCCAGCACTTGGGAGGCAGAAGTAGGAGGATCACCATGAGATTCAGGCTATCCTGAGACTACATAATGAATTCCGGGTGAGTCTCCGCTAGAGTGAGACCCTACCTCAAAATAAAATAAAATAAAAATAAAGCAAAAACAATGCCTAAGGAGTCATAGAATTTTAATTGTTTTTTAAACTCCAAGATAAAATGCAAAGGTCATGCAGTTTTGTGAATTATGAAGAAAGGAAACAGCACAGAGCGTCCAACATGACTTCTACATGGGAACCAAGTTTAGGATTACCTGAATTACAGGGTTGGCTTTTTGTGGACAGCAGCAGAAGGCTTGACAGCAGGTGACAGGACACTTTGCTCTAAGCTGCTGATCTGCCAATAGAATCAGGTATGAACTGATGTCCTCACAGGCTTTCTCATTCACAACCGAGAGCCCAGGTCTGGAGAGGGCAAAGGTTGCGGGCTTCACCAAGCAAAGCATCTTTCCCCTTATGGAGCATGTGCCTGGACTCCAGGCTGACTACAGGACCCCTGGCCCAGCTCTGGTCATTCTCTTGCTAGGACTTGATGGCAGGCTGTAGAGCAAGACATAGCAGACTTAACTTGTTCATCTTGGGCAGTCTCTGGTACCAAGAAGGGACAATGACAAGTTCAGCGTGCGCATGTACACATACATAGAGGTGTCCAGCCACTTTGATCAAATTGGAGCATTTTCTTTTACAAAAAAGAAAACATTATTTCTTTGCATGTGTTTGGAAGGGGGCACAGGGTTCTCATGTCACTGCCAACAAATGTCAGATTCTTGGCCCACTTTGTGCTTCTGGCTTTAGGTGAGTTCTGAGGGCACTTTAATCGCTGACCCACCTCCTCAGCCCCTACAAAAGCATTTTCAATAATAGTGGTAAGTAGTATGTATTGTCCTTGTTTTAAGTGTTCTCATGCGTTCACTCTATTTAACAATCCCAAAGCTGACAGAAGTAATTGAAGGTGGCATGCCTACTGAGGAGGAGAGCAGTCAGTTCAACGGGGAAGCATTGTAGACAGATATTTTTCTGTATTGATAAAATTGTTCCATATTTTCACTTTCTCAGTGTGAGACAACCTCTCCCTTCACATGGCATTTGAGCACTAGAAACATATGGAGTAAAACTGAGAAAAGGAAGTTTTAATTAATTTAATTATAGTTAGCTTAACCGTAGGTCACGTGTGGCCAGTGGTTTCTGAATTGAGAGCCACATGGCAGCCTTATTTTACTCTCTTTAAACACTGCACTATATTAGAAGTTTGAATGTAAAATTTCTCCCAGAGCCTCAGGCGTTTGCGATTAATCCTCAGCTGGTGGAGCCTCTGGGAGAGGGAGCCTTGGAGGAGGAGATGTGTCCCTAAGGCGGGCCTTGAGGTGTATTAGTCCCACCCACTGGGTGTTGAGGGCTAACTCAGTCTTCCTGCCACAATTAGCATCGTTGTTAGGACATGATTTTCTAAAATGCTCAACACAAAACTCTCCAAAAAGACACAACAAGGTAACATATAAATGTTTCTCAATCAGCATAAAACATGGCCTCATGTTAAAATGTAATTTACAATCAGTCCTGCTATGGTGTGTATTTGATTTTTTCTCAAAGCAGTTGATATATTAGGGAATAATTTTGCTCGTAACATGTTTGAACTTCCAATTGAGAAACTTGAAATGAACACAAAATCCAGCAACTTACTGGGAGGAGGCATGGGAAAATATCCAGATGCAGGGCTGGGAGATGGCTCTGTGGCTAAGAGTGTTTGCTTCTCGTCAAGCATGAGGGCCTGAGTTTCTCAGCACCCATATAGACAGCTTGTGGAGACACATTTGCTAACTCAGTCCTGCTGGGGTGGTATGTGTGGGGGAACCAGAGGATAGTTTGGGCTTACTAACCAGAAAAAAATAAACAGTGAAAAGAGCAGGTCTGGGTTAAGCGTGATACTCTGTTGGGTGCTTCTCCAGGTTACCGCACAGGTCCCTGGCCCCCTGATAAATGAGCCTCAGTCTCTCTGGCCAGCAGGAGACCTGGCTCCATCGAGGAAAGGTGAGCGCGGTAGCTGGACAATCACATGCAGCTGGGAGAAGTGTCCAAGCAGATCTCAAAACTTTATTTCAGCATCCAACCTTATATACAATCTAGGGATGTGTTGCATTGCCTTATCTCTTACACAAAGGGGGATCAGAAAACAGGAACACAGGAACACAGGTACAGAAACTCAGCCAGCAGGAGTAAAACCTATTAGCACTTGTAAACAGGATTTAGGGCCTTCAGCCATCCCCCCTGCCTCCTGGGGGGCACAGGTGTGTTAGGAACAAAGGCATGAGCTACCATGATCCGGGCTCTCATCTGAATGCATATTAAAACTTAGCTCTCAGATATGAAGCCAGGCTGGGTCCTACAATACTCCATCTCAAGAAAGCAGGTGGATGAGTGAAGAGAAGGGGACAGTCAGTGTTCTCTTTTGGACTCCCCATCCTTGTGCAAAGGGCACACACATCTGCACACACATACACCTACACTTCACACAGCATACTACACATGAGTCTGCCAAAAAGAATCCAAATGCACACACAAACACACTTTGGACGTTAATTGGCTGCTTCATTTCATGATGGGTATTATAAGAAATTCTAGTATATAGTTGTGGTAGTTTGAATGTTTGTCCTCCACTGACTCAGGTGTTAAAATTAAACTTGTAACCTCCTGCTTCCTGGCTGAAGGAGGTGTCACTGGGGACGGATCCTGGAATCCAGCCCAAAGGTGTAAGAGAGCAGTTTGAGCTCTGGGCTCCTGCTTGCTGCTCCATTTGGTGTTTGCTGGCTGCTGATGGTTTCACTCTCTGGATCTATGAATGGTATTCACCCTCTTCCACCATTAAAGGAATTTACCCTGGATCTATAAGATTGAAATAAATCCCTTCCTCCCATAAACTGTGTCTGGTTTGGATGTTCATCCCAGCAACATCAAACTGTCTACTACATGTAGTAGTGTTAGGGCTTTCTGTCTGACTTTGGATAACTCCCTGTCATTTTCTAAGAAAACACAAATGTGTGGCCCTGTAACAGGGGAGCTGGGGATTAGAATTTAAAGAGTACCCAGCTACTTCCAATGTACCTCAGAATTTAAGGAGTACCCGAATTCTTGTCTATCAAGTTAAAAAATTAAAATTATAGAGCACCAGAAGATATAGTGGGAGACTTTATTCAAAAGAGAATGTGAAGTTACAGAGTTCTCCAGCCACCAGTGTGGGGAGAACACGTGGGAGAGGGTTTAACAAAATCTACTCTGTTCAGCCAAACAAGCAAAAGAAGGAAAGATAAGAGAGGACTCCCATTGTGATGAAAATGGTTCATGAAGGAAGAAATCTTCCTAAGGCCTGGAAATTTAGAAGTCCTTCTCCTAGGAAGCCATATGGAGGGAAGAGGGCTGGACTTTGTTTCAGTGACTTTTTAAGACCTCAGCCAGGTAGGTCAGAGAGATAGCTGGGTGGATCATACCTGACCAAACAGTTGTAGCATCTAGGTTTGAACTCTAGGTAGAGACACCTCCTACTCAAGGGGAGGGGGTCTATGAACTTGCCTGAAGGAGTTAACTGTCATAGCCCTCTGCCCTCCACTGCCACTAGCAAATGGCAAGTCTTTTTCACGTCAAGTTTGCATTGATTGCCATACCTGTGTGTTTCTTTACCATTTGACTTGTGTAAACTCTGCTGCCATTTTTTACTGATATCATTTTTCTGTATGTATCTAATGATGTCTCTGGGCTTATTCCCCTAGCTTTGTTTTCTTCAGAGGCTACTTTCCACGGCACAGTAATTATTTTAGATCATGCATGTCTCTTTATAGGAGAATTTTGTTTAAGAAATCTATGCCCCTTCAGTTTGCCTTTATGACCAAACAGTTAGGTTATAGATTCACAATCCAAATGGGTTTTGATGTTCATAACTGCCTTGTCTGGAGAGATATTCAAATAGTCCTTCTGCCCATCGCTAGAATTCCAGTGTTCCAGCAATTTATTCACCTCATCCAGAAGTGTCTGTGATCATAGCACCCATGAAAATGCCCTGGTTGAACCCATTACGAGCCGCCAGTTTCTCGGAAGACAGAGGAAGTAGAGACGAACAGCCACTCACAAGATAGTATTTTCAATATCTTGAAAAGCTCATCTTCAATATCATGGAATCAAACATTGTGAATTTTATTTATGTCTGAGAAAACTCAAAGAAGTTTACGTCTTCAATAAGTCTATCCTAAAGGTAGTTGCTAAGATACAAACATATCCATAGTGGGTTAAATATGCTACTTAATTTCATTGAAAACCAACTATAGCAATAACTTCTTTGACTTTCACCATGGTTCCCACTATTATTATGTCCAAGTCAAAGTAAGACAAATACCAAGATGGCTGCTTTTTCCAATACGCTGCCATTCATACACTCCAGCCATTACCAGGTTTAATTATAGCAGTGTTGAGGATTTGTAGAGCAAACAGGCAAACGTTGATTTGCATATATATTCAAAGACCTTGAAATCGATGTTTACCTAGAACTTTGGCTCCTCTTGGTTCTCTTCCTCATCAAGCTACATGTGCCTGGTTCTCTGCAAATTGTTTTTCCTGCCACCAACTGAACTGTGTACGTATGCACAACTGACTTCAATCCTATTCATCTATGTGATCTGAGGACAAAAAAAGAGCGAGAGGGTATTTATGCCTATATCCATTAGCTTGATCAGGGCAAAACATTAAAAATGGCCACTGAATTATGAACAATTTGAAAATATAAATAAAAATCAAAACTGATTCTGTCCTACAATTAGTTTTTAAGACAAACAAATGTATATATATATATATATATATATATATATATATATATATATATATATATATATGCACACCCTCTTCTGGCACAGAATACTAGGGAAGAGCCAACACCCATCACCCATGACATGTGACACCTGTACCACATTCACCAAGGTCCAAAAGAAACTGCAGAGGTAACAGCAGCAAATACTGTTTACAATTGGTTCTTAGACTGTCCTTAAATTCTCATTCTTTTTGAAATAAAGTGAAATTTGAATTTAGAGTTTGAGACAGCTGTATTTTAGTTCCCTGGCTGCCTGAATAGGTCTCCAATTAAAGACTCATACTCAAAGGAAAGATAGTACACTATGCCATACTAAATGATGGTACTTATAAGAATTAAAATGTTTAAGCTGCTGCACGTGGAGGCAGAGATAGGAGGATCACTGTGAGTTCAAGGCCAGCCTGAGACTACATAGTGAATTCCAGATCAACCTGGGCTACATGGAAATTCTACCTTAAAAAAAGAATATATTTAATTTAAAATACAATATTTAAAATATTATGTCAATTTTTATGATTGTTTTACTTTTAAAAATTAGCCAACCATTAGATTTGATTCTACTGGTAAAATTGAGACAGGAGATACAAAGCACATCTTAATAATGGCATATTAACAAATCAAAGACAAATTACATAGACATATTAGCCATTTGGTTCTCTAACAGATTTGGGTCCAATATACATGACTTTCATGAATAAATATAGCTTCTCAATCCTACCTTTCGGAAGGAAAAAACCCCACAAAATCAAGCTAAAATGAAAAGTCTTATGAATATTCCAAAATGAATACTTGTTAATGGTTTTATCCCCTAACAACCTCTGTTCCCACAATAATCATCTTCCTTTACATGAGATGGGGAAGAGAGATTAAACAAAGACACCTTAATTTTAAAATGAAAACATCACCAAAGAAACTTTCTTTTCACATTCTTTAAGCATAAGCTCGATTTCAGAATTCAAATAACTATTTTGAGGCCAGCCAGGAACTATAAACACCAATATAAACAAATCCTGTTGGGTGGGGAAGGATAGCAAGAATGATGAGCAGGATTACCATTTTGAAATGCTGACTTCTTTCTTTCCAAATTTACATCAGGAAAACCTTGTCCTGTTTCCCTCTGGTTTTCCAGGTGCATGCAAAGACCGTTAAATAATTTCGACGTGAACTTTCATCCGAGGCCCACTACTTTCCAATAAAGTTCCAGGAACAAATCCCTTGCAGTTTTCTTGATTACTTTACATAAGATGCTAAAATTCTTGTTGGAGGACTGGAGAGATGGCTCAGCAGTTAATCCACTTGCCTGCAAAGCCTAATGACCATGGTTCAATTTCCCAGTACCAACATAAAGCCAGAAGCACAAAGTGGCACATGCATCTGGAATTTGTTTGCAGCAGCTGGAGGTCCTGGTGAGCCCATTCTCTCTGTCTCTCTTCCCTCTTTGCTATCTCTCTCTGCTTGAAAATAAATGAATTAATTAAAATTGAAAAATCTTGTAGTGATTTTCTCCTTCCTAGGACAAAGCACCTGACCAAAAGCAACGAATGGGAGGAAGGGCTTTATTTTTGGCATACGGTCTTGAGAAGCTTCATGACGGCAGGGGAAAGATGGTGGAGCAGATGTGGGACATCACCTCTGCCACAGCAGGTGAGCAGCAGCAGCGGAAGCTCTAGCAAAGGTGAGCTGGCTATGACACCCCTCCTCCCACAAGGCTCCACCTCTCAGATTGCTAGGAGTTGATGGGAGACACCTAATTCAAACCACCACAAATCTCCACGAGAGAGAAATGACCCTAGACCTGGGCCTTCCATTATCTTTCTGTTGGATCTCCTTCATGCA
The DNA here is from genome assembly GCA_004024765.1 of Zapus hudsonius. Lineage (NCBI taxonomy): Eukaryota > Metazoa > Chordata > Mammalia > Rodentia > Dipodidae > Zapus > Zapus hudsonius. The sequence continues at coordinate 38,525 of PVHP010006510.1, read as the reverse complement.
AATGCTGCTTGCTTCCAGATTTATAGGCCTATAATCTGAGATACACTGGGTAAAATGGGTGTGGTCAAAGTTTGAGAGCATTAAGAAGAAGCGAAACATTGGTCTGACACATGCTTGGACTCCTTGGAAGAAGACTGTTCTTGTTGCATGTGGTCTCTTTGTACTTAAATGGAAAACCTAATGGTTTTCAAGAGACGTCTATTCAAAGTAGGCCTTTGGCTGCTTGTCCTAGTGAGCAGCTTGCATTAGTCACTGGTTGGAGAAGGAACCACAAAGTTTAAACTCTTATATTCATTCAACTTCAAAATGTCTTTCTCTCTTTTTTTCAACTAAAACCTTTTGCCGTTTTAACCTTTTAATCATATGCTTCAGGATCTTGAGCTAAGCAAGCCTAAAAAATGTTTCCATCTCAATTATAACCTTAAACTGAGCATGCCCAGGAATGAATGTACCCCTTAACTGAGCTTACAAAGTATGTACCTATCCCCAAAACGCTCTCTTGTATGAATATGCATAAACTCTCTTTTGTTCAGAGAGAGACATCTCCTTGGGAAGGATGGTCATGTTCTCCTTGTCTGCTGCAGGCTATAAATCTTTCTCCACTTACATTTCTTGGCAGTGCTCGTTTTGGCTTTTCACTCACCAGGATGAGTATCCATCTTGCTCAGTGACATTCTGGCTCAGGATTTGACCAAGGAAGGCAATAGGAAGCATAAGAAATCCTTGGTGACTTCTTACCTCCTTACCTGGTTCTCTTTCTTTAGAGGGAGCATTGGATAGTGTAGAGCAGAGGCTAAGAAAACAGATGGCATGAATGAAAAACCAAGCTGGGCTGCTTCCTTAGTTGGTGTTCCTGGGGACAAATAGGATGCTCTCTGGTGGAACAAATAGCCCCAGCCTGTAGGCGCTTAGTATAAAGAGTACATTACCCACTCATGAACAATACTCCAGGCCAGCAAGTGCCAGAAATGGTTAACCTTGATCATCAACTCGAAAGGATTTAAAAATCACCATGGCAACACATCTCTGGGACACTCTATCTTTGAGAGTGTTTGAAGAGAGGTTTAAGTGAGGAGGGAAGCCCCACCCTGAGTATGGGTGGCACCATTCATGACAGAATAAAGAGAAGAAAGCCAGTTGAGTAACAGCATTCATGTGTCTCTCCCTCTCTGCTTCCTGGTTGCAGATGTGACCAGCAGGTGTCTTTTCCTGCCACCGTGGCTCCCCCGCCATGATGGACTATACCTTTAAGCCATAAACCAGAAGAAATCCTTCCTTCCTTATGTTGCTTTTGTCAGACATTCTTATCACCGCCCCGAGAAAAGTAACTAATGCAGTATTCTCACAGTAAGCGAGAATTTGGCCTGCTGAGTGTTTATTTATTTTTTCCTTTTTTGTACAACCAATAAGCCTAAATTGGTTTTTTTTCTCACAGTTTTATAAGGTCAGATTTTAAATAGCAAAGTAAGCCTTTTCATAATACCCTCTCTTCTGCCTCTTGGCCCATCAAGGGATAATCTACTTAAAACTTGAAGTTTTACATTTAAAAAAAATCTGCTGTTCCTTAATTTATAGCCCATTCTCCACAGTTTTCCCATCTGCACGGGAGGCTGGCAGAGCAGTTCAGTGATGGAGAGAAAAAAACAGGTCGGTACGAGGGGCTTTTCCCATCCAGGATCCATATCATTTTTTCTCATATTCCGGTTACTAGAACCTGGCCAGTAAGACACACCCAACCCCAGGGGAGATGGAGAAGAAAAGCCAGGTGCCTTTCAAGAAGCAAAAATGACAGGCTGCATGAGCAATTAGCTAGTCTGTGCCATGGCGGGTTCCTCAACGATTCTGTGCTTCCCTTGCCATCAGTGTGAGGTGGGGACAGTGAGAAGGATTTCCAAGAGGATGGGATGAGTCAGGTATGTAAAGTCTTAGCATGAGGCCGAGAAGATGCCAAGTGCTCTGTGGGGCTTTATTTTCTTATTTCTTTCTCTTCCCAGGATAGAAATCCAGATGTTTTTATTAACCCTATTTTCCCTCATCTGCATATATTAAGCCCATCACTATAACCCATTGATGGATCTATCACCTGCCATTATTCAAATGTATCGTCTATCAGTTTTACCACGGTGATCAAACACCTGACATGAAGCAGCTTAAGAAGGATATTTTTTTGGGAGGGGGGGCTCACAGTTTGAGGAGACCATCCATGAATGCAGAGCAGGCATGGTGCCAGAAGCAATCTGGATATGGAAGCAAGAGTGTGAGGCTGCTTGTTCACAGTCTGGCAGAACAGAAAGCAGTGACAGAACAGGAAGAGGAGCCAAGCGAAAAACCTTGAAAATCTCAAAGCCTATATCCCAAGCAACACTAGAGAAGTCTCATCCCCCGCCAAAGGCTCTGCAACCTCCCCAAATAATGCCTCCAACTGGAGACCAAGCATTCAATCACATGAGCCTTGCAGGGTGTGCTTTTCATCCAAACTGCACTGAGCCCTCTCTTCCCAGGGTGCACCTGCTTTAAAATATAAGATCTTTGGGGCTGAGGAGATGGCTCAGGGGATCAGAGGGCTTACTGAACAAGGATGAGGACCTGACTTTTCCCTCAACATTGAAGTAAAAAATCATGCATGGCCATAAACTCAGTGCTGAGGAGCATGGAGGCAGGAGAATTTCTGGCACTTGATGGTCAGCCAATCTGACCAGAAAAAGGCACCTCCAGGTCCAGTGAGAAACTCCATCTCAAAAAATAAAGCAGAAGGGCAACAGAGGAATCACCTGACATTCTCCTCTGCACATGTGCAAATAAGACACACCCACCACACTACCACACACACACACACACACACACACACACACACACACACACACACACACTTATTTTTTATTTCATTTTTATTTTTTTTATTTCAATCATATTACTTTTATTTTTGCTTTGAAATCTTTTTATATCTTTATTATGAATAAGTATATACATTGCATGATCAAATCTTGTGAATGTGTCCCCGTTTTCCTCCTCTCTGTCCCCTACCCACTGGGGTACTTACTTGGTGTGCATACTGGATCTGTCCATAGGTTAGGGGGTGTGAAGTGCACCAGAGGTAGCCAGTTTTTTCTTTTTCTTCCCCCTTTGTGTATTGTTGTTGAGGGGGTTAATGTCTCTGGATATTCTCCCTCACCATGGCTCTTACATTCTTTCCACCCCCTCTTCTGCTCAGTTCCCTGAGTCATAGTGGGGGAGTTTTCAGTCTGCTTTGTTGTTGAGATCTTAAGTATCTCTGGATCTTTGCCTTGGGTTGTGTTGGGTATCGTTGGTGTCTGTCTCCATTGACCTTTCATGGGTTATCAGACTTGCTGTGGTGATTGGTCTCCTGTTTGTCTCCTCACTTTCTGGTAGGTTTCATTTGGGCCGTGTGTGAAGGCTAGGTGTGGTTTGTCTCCTGCCAGGATGTCAGACATCATCCAATGTCTTGTTGGTGGAATTGTGTTGTCCCCGGTTCTCTCACTGCCTTCTGAAAAATACAAACAGAATCTCCATGGGAGAGTGAGATCAATATAGGTTAAATGAGACACCATTGCTATTTTGGCTAGTTCCTAATGGGTGTAGTCTCTCTGTAACTCTCTGGTAGTGGGAATTTCCCCTAGGATCCTGATATCTTGGTCCCCATAGGGTTTTGCCATGGATCCCAGTTCCAGGTAAGGGTTCCTTGTCACTGAATGGATCTCTTAGCCAATCAGTAAGCCATTGTTTACCCTCCTTGGTTTAGTGCTGCTATTGCACAGATTTTTTTGACTTGCTGGTCTCTTCCAAATAGCTGTGTGTTCAGCAATCTTGTTATAACTGTCTATATTGTATATCAGTGGTCTCTTTTTTTTGCCAAATATACCAATTTCTCCTGGCAGCTCATGCTACACCTTCCAATGCTACACATGCTACCATCTGGGAGCTGGTTACCACTCTGGATCTAGCAGGATCTCTTGGTGTTGTTTGATGATATTCTGTGATTTCTTCAGCAATAAGGTCTTACCTTAGGCCTGGGGCAGTTATTCAAGAGCTTTGACAAAAGTCTGTCACTTTGGGGGGACCTCGTGGGTCTCTTTTATCAACTGCTCAGTGTGGGAAGGAGCTGATATCTGGGACAGGGAGATGCACACACTCATTTAAAAATACACTTAGGGCTGGAGCGATGGCTTAGTTGATAAAGGCACTTGCTTGCAATGCCTCATGGACCAGGCTTGATTCCTCAGTACCCACCTAAAGCTAAATGCACAAAGTGACACGGGTACCTGCAACACACATACTGTCTACCTTGTTCTCTCTGTCTCAAGTAAATAAATAAATAAAAATATTTTAAAAATTAAATGAAGACCATTCATTCAGGTATGGCAATGCAAACAGAGCATGAGATGCCACTGTACAGAAAGTTGTTACAGATCCTAACAGGAAGGACATTCTAGGCCACAAGATCCCATAGGGGTGCACAGAGGCTGATCACAAGGAAGTGAGAATGGAGGAGGGTATTTATATTGTGTTTTTTTGTGGAGAACAAGGCATGAGCCATGGAGAATAGGCTTAGAATTAATGGCTTTGGATGCTCTTAGCAGGCTCTGCAATGGAGAGGCTGCCTCTGCTAGCCTGGTACACATTCAGAGGTAATGAACGCTGGTAGACAGAGGCCTGCATGCTGGGTAAACGAGGCAGCTGCAAAGATGGAGTCTGAATTGGTTGCTTGGCTGATGAAAAGCACGATTTCAGGTGGTTTGCTCACTCAGGGAGGAGGGCACACACCCCAGACTTAAGAGTATCCCAAGTGAACAGAAGGTAAAGATTTGGCTTTAGAGGGCAACACAACTGCTGTTTCTCAACCTCAGCACTCACAACAATTATCCTTCACTGCTCGTCTACCTCTCAGCCTTTGGGACAACTTTTCATCCCTATTGTATAACAAACTTTTGACATCCTGCATTTAATTTCGACACCAGCTGCTTGTCATTGCTGGGATAAAACACCCAACCAGAAGCAATTTATGGAAGGAAAGGGTTGATTTCCATCTTACCGTTCCTAGGGGAAGTTTCATCATGGTGGGGAAAGCAGGGCAGGAGAAGAAAACCTGGCATCACATCTTCACAGCTTCAAGCAGGAAGTAGAGAGAGAGCCAGCTAGCAGAACTGAACTATAAAATCCCAAGGCCCAGCAAAGCTCTGCCTCCCAAAGGCTCCCCAACTTTCCTGACAATGCCTCCAGTGGGGATTAAGTCTGAGGCTTAATCACAAACGCATAGGGTTATGGGACACACTCCATATTCAAACCACCACATGTCCCTGGTGCACACAAGTAAAAGATCTAGCTCCTCCTCTTGGCTGCAGGGCTTCTTTCTTTTCTGTCTCCACACCACTCTGCTCCTCTGCACAGGCTACTCAGTTCCTGCAACACCAATGGGTCCTTGGCCACTGCAAGGCTTCTGCTCTCCTTGCCCTGCCGCCCTGCCTGGCTGGTGTTTTTAACACTTAATTCCCAGTTGATGGTGCTGTTCTGGAAAATTGTGAAAACTCTAGGAAGTGGAACCTTTCTGAGGGATATAGAGCCGAGTTTTTACTGTTTTACTGTCCAGCTCAACCTGGTCTCTCTCTCTCTCTCTCTCTCTCTCTCTCTCTCTCTCTCTCTCTCTCTCATTCTCTCTCTCCTGCTGATATGACGAAATGACACTGGCTTTCTCCCTCCTCCTGCCATGTTTCCTTACCATGATAGACTCTATCCTCTGAAACTATATGAAGAAATAAATGCTCCTAAAAAAAAAGGAAATAAATGCTCTTCCTTCCATAAGTTGTTTTTGGAGACATACTTTTATCTCAGCAAGGAGTAAGTGATACAGAGGTAAAACTGAAAAATACCTGCCCCTCAGCTCTTGGTATGTGAACTCAAATCCAAACTCCGTCATTTCTCACAAGCTTGACCTTCAATAAATTATTTCATCTCCCTAAAATTCATTTTCCTCTCTCTCAGTATGGGGATAATGTTAGGAACATTTCTTTAGACTTGTTAGAATCAAATTAGATATAACATATTTAATGTTTAAATAATTTTAAGACAAATGTTTGGTATTATTAATGCTTCTTATTAAGTTTCAGAATACGTTGCAACCTAGAATTTCAGTCAGCTCCTGGCAATTAGTCAGTATTCAGATTGAGAACATTTTCACCTCTGATTAGGAGAATGGTTTAATTATCAACCACTTCAGAAGGTTAATAGAAGCAGATTAATAATTTAGGTACTGTTACAGAAATGACATTTGCTCATATGGGGACCAAAGTATTTTTCTGCTTATCTACCATAGCACATACCATTATTCCTTTTTTTTTAATTAACGAGGAGTTATACATATTAATAGCATAAGATAGAGAAAACAATTCCTCAATACATGTTGGAAACAATTATAAGAACATCATTATTAATTTGCTGGTTCTTATTCCTGTACATAAATTTCATTTTGGTCCCTGTGTTTCTCCTAATAAAGACTTGCTTTATTAGAGTAAAAGTATGGAGTAACATGAACACGTTCATCTGCAAAGATTGGATTGATGGAAGGTTGCCAGGGGAAGATGGAGGGAAGAATTCATGACCACAAAGTCATGAGAGAATTTTGATGGGCTGATGTAACTGCCCCATATCTTTATAGTGGTGATGATTGCATACATGTCACTGTCCTTATTTCTAATCACATTCCTTTGCTGTTGAGATCATCATGAGCTCCTTTCCTAGTTTTTTTTTAACACTTTCATTATTTGAAGATGCAAAACTAGATACTTTTTCTTTTTTCTTTTTTTATTATCCATGAGATAAATTTAATGAACAAATAATGAGTTATTATCCCCATTTCCCCAATGCACCTCTTCCCTGTCCCCAATTAGCTGGGTATCCTCCTCCATGGGCAGTCTGGATCAGTCCATGGGGTAGGGGGTTATGGATAGCCTAGGAGTCAGCCCAGTTCCACCTGCCTTAGTGTGATGTTACTGAGGGGGTCGATGTCTCTGGATATTATCCCCACCATGACTCTTACAATCTTTCCGCTCCCTCTTCTGCTCAATTCCCTGAGTCATGGTGGGTGAGAATTAAGGCTTCTTTATTGTTGAGGTCTTGGGGGTCTCTGTACTTCTGCTTTAGGTTATGTTGAAAATCATTGGTCTGTCTGGCTTATCCTGTGTTGACTGATTGGCTGTGGTTATGGGTCTCTTGTTTGTCCCACCATTCTCTGCAGAGTTCCATATGGATCCTCCATGGTAGGTCTGAGGAGGCTCATCTCTTGCCAGGATGTCAGCTATCGGCCTGTGGTTCATTGGTAGGGTTGGAAGAGCCACCACTCTCTCGCTGCCTTCTGAAAGATACAAACAGAAGCTCCATCGGAGAGTGAGATCAGTATAGGTTAACTTAGATACACATTTCTGAATTAGCTAGATTCTATTGTTAGTAGCCTCTTTGTAAATCACTCTTATAGTGCATCTCTCTTTGGGGGCCCAAGAGTTTGGTTCCCAGTGTATTTCATTCTGAATCCCCAGTTCCAGTTAAGGGCTCCCCATCACTGAGTGGATTATTTGTCCTAATTAAAAGCTGTTGATTGCCTCCCCCAGGCTTTGGCTCCTCCATTGCACAAAGAACACTGACATGAAACGCAGTCTGCTGCCATGAGTAGGCTGAACACACTTCCTACTGGGAGAGAACAGAAAGACTATTTATCTCCCTTTTTCTTTCTCTGGGAAATCCTACCTTTGAACTACTGATTAGTTATTTCTTAAAATTTGTTAAACATTTAGTATTCCTTTCCTGCTTTTAAAATATTTCTCTCTCTCTCTTTCTCTCTCTCATATTAGATGTCTGGAATGCATGGATCTGCTATGGCATTTTCTTACACACACACACACACACACACACACACATATATATATATATCAAATAAAGTAAGTTGTTTTGTGTCAAAATATTGGTGGTTACAAGCATTTAAACATTTATCTGTTTGTTAACATATTCTTTAGGATTTGCTATGTGCAGAGAGCAATGGTGTAGCTGCTGGACACAGCAGTAAACAGGAGAGATAGAGGCTGGTCCTTATTAAATGGATGTATGCCTCAGTAAGTTTAAAATAGAAGCAAAGTGCTGGGTTTTCATGGAGACTCCAGAGAGCAGAATGAAGCAGAGAGATATGACATGCCCTTCTTTGGGTCGAATTCCTCTCTTGGAAACGGATACTTGGCAAGACATCGGAGCCATGAGTATGAGTGAAGATGTGAAGAGTATTAGAGATGGAAAAAATAATAATATCTGTTTTATCCATTCCTAGTAGAGGCATTGGTTTTTGTAAAACTTCTACTTTAGGGCTGCGGGAGTGTGGTTAATGGGATTTTCTCTGCAGATCTACGGACTGGGGTTTAAATCACCATCACCTACAAAAAGTCAGACTCAAAGTGGCACTTGTGTCTGTAATTCCGACATGCTATGCCACTGGGATGCAGAGCCAGGAGAATTCTAAAGCTTGTGGGGCAGCTAGGTTGACCTTTCCCATGGCAACGATGACATCAAAAAAAGCGGAAGATGAGAACACACACACAGAAGTTGTTCTGTGACTTGCACACACGTGTTGTGGCATGCGCATACCCACGTATACACATTCATACACAGACACACATAATAACTTCAAATAGTCCTATCTGTTGCTATGATCATGTGATTTCTACCCGGGATTAATTTATCTGATGTATTATGTTTTTTGATTTGCATATGTTGAACGCTCCTTGCATCTCTGGAATGAAAGCAAGTAGATAATGATGAATAATTAATTGTTTAATGTGTGCTTGAATTTAATTTGAAAGTATTTTACTGAGAATTTTATAATTTATCAGGGAGATAGAGCTATAACTTTTTTTGCTTTTATTTGGCTTTGGTATTAGAATAATGCTGACTTCTTGATTCTATGGAATCATTTGAGAAGAATTTGGTATGGTTCTCCTTTAAAAGTTTGATAAAATTCAGTAGTGAATCCATCTGGGTCCTATTTTTTGGATAGTATTTTTGCACACTGCTGGGATGAACCTCCAAACCAGGTACAGCTATGGGAGGAAGGGATTTATTGAAGTTACAGATCCATGGGAAGTTCCATGAAGGCAAAAGAGGGCTGGCCCCCTTTCGAGGTCGAGGTCGAGGTCGAGGTCGAGAGAGAGAGAGAGAGAGAGAGAGAGAGAGAGAGAGGAGAGAGAGAGAGAGAGGAGAGAGAGAGATCATCAACAACACCATACACACGCATCAGCAAACAGATTGGGGTGGAGGAAGAAATTTCCTTCCTCTTTATATAGCCTTAGGGTGCGGTTTTGCAAGCCTTGCCCAGATTTGTTGACTCCCCAAGTCTCTGGAATCTCTTTCCTACACTGCCCTCCCAGGAATGGATGCTTGTTTCCAGCCCCCCTGAGCTTCTTACATGCTGCCCCCTATTGAGAAGGCTGCCTTCCTGTAAACAACTTCAGAAACCCACCTAAGATTATTAACAGGTCAAGTTAACAATAAAATTTAGCCATCACATCTTTGGAATAAGCTTGATCAAGGCAACTAAAGGCCTCAACAGTGAAAAGTTCAAAACATTATGAAAGAATTCCAGGAAGATGTTAGAAGCTGAGAATCCCATGCAAAGCGATTGGAAGAATTAATGTCCCCAAACTATTTTACCCAGAGACATCTACAGATTCAATGTAATCTCCTTAAAAATTCTAACATCGTTTCTCATAAAAATAGAAAAAAAACCTCAAATGTTGAAATTCACATAGAAGTACAAAAGAGCCTGGATAGCCAAAGCAATTCTGAGCAAAAAGAATAGTGCTGATATATCACACACCTCATTTTAAATTGCATTGCAGTGCCATATTAACAAAAATAGCATGTTACTGGAACAATGCAGACATATAGATCAATGGAACAGAAGATCCAGCTATAACCCCACACAGCTATAGCCACCTGATAAAGATGCCAAAAATACACACTGGAGAAAAAAAGACAGGCTCTAACCAATAATGCTGGAAAAATTGTATATCCACTTGTAAAATAATGAGGCTAGATTCTTACCTCTCAACCTTGCAAAAAATTAACCCCAAATGCATCAAAGACCTTAATGAAAGACCTAAAACTCTTAAGCACTTGGAAGAAACACTTCAAAATACAGGCATAAGTAAAGAATTTCTGAAGACTCCAGTCACCCAGGAAATAAGGTCAGTCACTGACAAATAGAACAACATGAAATTCAAATGCTTTGGTAGAGTAACAAAAATAGTTACTGGAGTGAAGAGATGGCCTATAGAATGAGACTCTTGACAGAAGATTAATATCTAGAATATAGAAAAAAATAAAATTAGGTTTAAAAATCTAGAATATAAAAAAACTCAGAGAAGCGAGACACAAGAAAATACCCAGGATTATGCAGAGCTCTCTAAAGGAACAGAGTCAAGAAAATGAATATTATAAAGGGACTCATTAGGTCAGATTACAGGACAAAGGCTGGTAAATCCAACAATAGCTGTCAGCAGATTGAAGAATATGAAAACCTTTTAGCTGCTCAGTCTATGAGGCTGGATGCCTCAGAAGTCCCAATCTGGCACTGAAGGCCTGGACAATTCCTAAGGATTCTAGTTTTTAGTAAACGTTGGAAGGCCAAGGAGCTGGGTCCTGAAGTCTGTGAAGGATGTATATGTGCCAGTGAGGAGTGTGGACAGCCAGGAAGAAAGCCCTGTATATTCTGGGAGTTCCTTTATGTCTTGTCCACCAGAAGAGCTGCCCATTCTGGGGGAAAGTCTTCCTCTCTCCTTCAATCATTCCTGAAAAGAACCTCACAGACCTGCCCAACAGGCTGTCTCTTATTTGATTCCTTATCTAATCAAGTTGAGAATAGAATTTAACTATCACACAACCCAATCAATAAATGAGCTAATGAAATAAGAAGACAATTCTCAAAACACAAAATACCAATGGCTAATAAATGCATAAAAAAGTTCACCCTCTTTAGCCATCAAAATGCATTTTGAGATCGAGACTACATTGAGATTCTTACTTCAATCATACTGGCAGTTACTGAAAATAAACTTCAAATATTGATGAAGACGTGGACAAAAGGGAACCCTTGTCCATGGATGGTGGGAATGTAAACTAGTCAAAACTCTATGGAAATCAGTATGGACGTTTCTCAAAAAACTAGCTATAGATCTATCATATGACCCAGCTATGCCACTTGTGGGTATTTGATTCTAAGTCAACATATCACATAGACATTTGAGTATCAATGTTTATAATAGCAACATTCATAGTAGCTATGTTTTGGAATCAATCTAAGTATCCAACAACAGAGGACTAGAAAAATAAAATGTGATATTTATTCATTATATATATACATGCATATATATGAGCAATGTTATGTAATTTACAGGAAAATGGATGCAAGTCGAAATTATATTAAGCAATTTAAGCCAGTTTCAGAAAGATAAATATGAATTTTTCTCAATTCTGGATCCTAGATTTTATACAGCTACATATAATCAGCTATGTGCATTTGGCACAAAAGCAGACTTGAAACTGTCTATGAGAATAAAAGGGTTGATGGTAGTGGGAAGGGGTAAAGAGGGAGAATAAGATCTTATGGGGGTCTATTCAATGGACAATGTTGCTTGAAGTTTTTAAATTAAGCTAATAGAAAATTAAAAGAAAGAATAACTGCCTATATTTTATGTAGATTGATTTCCTGTTAACATCTTGCTCAGTTTGCCTCATCTTTTATCTCTCTCTAAAGTTTTTTCCTATATCATGGCTGCTAACCTCTAAGCATATCAATCAATGCCAAGTTCCTAATAAAAATGTTAGTTCTGGGCTGGAAAGATTGCTCAGTGGTTAAGTTGTTTGCCTGCAAAGCCTAATGACTCAGCTTCCATTACCCAGTACCTAAGTAAAGCCAGATGCACAGAGACCCTGGTATGTCCATTCTCTGTCTCTCTTCTCTCTCTCTCTCTCTCTCTCTCTCTCTCTCTCTCTCTCTTCTTGCTCTCTCTCTTCTTGCAAATAAATAAATAATATTTTTTGAAAAAGGTTAGCTCTGAATGTGAGTGTTAACTTTGTATATCACCTTGCCTAGGAGGGCTAGATGTTTGTTGAATTCTGGGTGTCTCTGTTTCAGGATGAGCTCAATCTTGAAATCAGTTGACAGAGTAGCAATTGCATTTCCAGTACAATGGATGAGCCTGCTCCAATGGGAAATGTCTGGCCTTCCTCCTGCAGAAAGAAAAATGGTTAGGATGGGGAGATCACGTCTCTTTCTGCATCTGGACACAAGCATGGGCTCTTCTCCCTTCATAGGCAAATTAGTCTTTGGATTGAACCTGCACCATGGTCCCTCCTCGTCTCCAGCTGTCCAACTCACCTTGAAGATCTTGGGATGCCCAAGCCTTCGTAATTACATAACTAATTCCTTGCATTAAAGCCACTTTCAAGACGTGTCTTAATGGTTTTGTTTCTCTGAGAAACTCTGAGCAATATAACTTATGTAGCCACAAAATAGTTTTTACCTTAAGTGAAATTGGGCATCCACAAAGTATTTGTACCCGAACTACTATGTATACTTCAATTTTATTAAGTTAAAAATGTTCTTTATTAGGCTGGAGAGATGGCTTAGCATTTAAGATGCTTGCCTACAGTGCTTAACAATCTGGGTTCAATTCCCCAGTACCCATGTAAAGCCAAATGTACAAAGTGGCACATGTATCTGGAGTTCCTTTGCAGTGCCTGGAGGCCCTGGTGTGCCCATTCTCTCTCTCTCTCTCTCTCTCTCTCTCTCTCTCTCTCTCTCTCTCTCTCTCTCTTCTTTCTTTCTCTCCTTGAAAATATATAAAATATTTTAAAATGTCCCTTGTGACATTTTTTCCCTTTTCAGCATAGAATCTAGTCTATAATCATGCATCACAATTCTTTAATCTGGGACAATTTCTCAGCCTCTTTTTGTTGTTTTTGTGTCTGCTGGTGGTCTTGAAGCATCCAGCATCCCCCCTTATATCCTTCCTCACAGGAGCCCCTTTTACCTCTGTATGTGTATGAGGTGCATGTGGGAATGTCTGTTAATGTCTGTGTAGGGACACGTGTGAAAATGAATGCAAGTGGGTATATATATGGAGACCAGAGGTTGTCAGGCTTCTTCCTCAAGTCACTTGCCACAGGGTCTCTCACAACCAGGAGCTGATGATTTGACAAGCAAGCCTCAGGGATTCTTCTACCTCTTCTACCTCCCCAGAGCTGGGGTTAAAGTGTGTGCCACCGCACTGGCCTTTTCTTCAATATTTTACTTATTTGAAAGGAGAGAGAGAGACAGATAGAAAGAGAGAATGGGCACACCAGGGCATCCAGCCACTGCAAATGAACTCAGATGCATGCACTACTTTGTGCATCTGGCTTTCTGTGAGTACTGGGGAATTGAACCAGGTCCTTAGGCTTTGCAGGCAAGCGCCTTAACCACTGTGCCATCTCTCCAGCCCCACACTGACTTTTATGTGAGAGTGCAGGGTGCCCACTCCACAGAAGGAAAGTCATGCCTGGAACTATAAACCAAGTCAAAGACATAAGGAGGTCATAAGCCCTGCTGAGAAAGCTACCACGGTCGTTTTGCTAAATGGACATTCTGTGCCTATCAGATTGCCATTTTTTATTAGCATACAGAGAGTTAGGCTTGATTCCAGGTCCACAGCCGAGTAAGACTGCTGATGTCGCCTCTCCTCCAGTGAACTCAACAGAACCTTCCAGCACTCAGAGGGCTAAACATCAGGGAGGAAGCTTCCAGCTGGATTCCCCTGTGCAGCCCTTTTCTCCAGAACACATTTTACGATCTAATAAATATGAGTTTGCACTTAAAAAAGAATGGCGATATACCATTTATTACATCTCAAGATTTAACCTGAACAATAGGTATGATTCCATTGGCGGAATTTTCAGAGGAGTTGATGTGATATTTTCAAATGATGGTGCCCAGTAGACCCCCACAGGACGTGGGGAGGACCACATCTTCAGGAAGAGCAACGAAGTCACCACAAACTCAAAGCCTCCTTTTTTAGAGTCTCATTTATGTTGTATTTTAGAAGCAAGGTCTCTCTATACTCCAGACTGACCTAAACTTACTCTGTAGTCCCAGACTCGCCTCAAATTCATGGTGATCCTCCTTCAGACTCCCAAGTGCTAGAATTAAAGGCATGTACCACCACACCTAACTTGAGTCTCTCAATTTTAAAGACAAATATTTAAAATTGGTCCTTTAGGCATCCCAGTAAAATATCTGAGATATTAAACTTGAAGGAGAGACTGGGCAACCAAGGGAAACAATGGATATCCCTGATGAAGAAGTTCTGGGAACAGAGTAAGAAAACAGGCTGTTCTCCAGTGTTAAGATCTCCCTGATGCCACACACATTCAATGCATATTCCAAAGAAACGAGAAAGCAAGATTTATTTACATATAGTTACAATGGTTGTATAGTCTACCAAGGATATAATTGCTTCATGTCTTTATGTTTCCTTCCGGCCACTGGAGAGGACATACAATTTCTATGCAAAAGTCACCATGGCGTCCTTATGACATGTTTAACTTAAGATTTCTGCTCTTATTGCTAAACATTTGAAAGTCTCTGGCTAGGTCTTCTTTAGAACCCTTCAGATAATGTGGTTATTTATTCCCACACCCACTACTCAGCTTCCAAATCCTCACACCCACACCTCCCCACATCCCCACACAATAGCTGTCCAAACAAATAAAACCTTCCAGAATGCAGTCACAACTCTTTTTTATTTTTCTCACTCTAGCCCAGGCTGACCTGGAATCCACTATGTAGTCTCAAGCTGGTCTTGAACTCACAGCCATTCTCCTACTTCTGCCTCCCAAGTGCTAGGATTAAAGGCATATGCCACCTCGCCTGGCACAACTCTTTTTTAAAACAATATTTTATTTATTTACTTATTTGCAAGGAGAGAGAGAGAGAGAGAGGGAGAGAGAAAGGGCACACCAGGACCTCCAGCCACTGCAAATGAACTCCAGATTCATGGGCCAGTGTGTGCATCTAGCTTCTGTGGGTACTGAGGAATTGATCCGAGGTCATTAGGTTTTGAGGACAAGTGCCTTAACCACTGAGCCATCTCTCCATCCCCATCTCAGTTCTTACTATCATGATTTACTTTACTGCTTATCTCCTGCCTTGCTTCGGGGTGGGAATGTGTTTCAAGTCACATAAAGAGCAAGTGATGAATGATGTGACGCTGTCTCATCTGGTTCTCTACCCAGACACCGACTGTTAATCTATAGCTGCTTTTCCAGGCAGACCTGCCAGACCCAGTCTGCTCTACCTGGCTCACTGTGGCTATTGCTACCACGAATGAAAATGCACAGCAGTCATTAGGTCTATATTAGGCACAAGTTTATCTGTGCATCCACACAATGGCCAATGTCAAGCCCACAGAGGAATCTCAGCCATCCGAGTTTCCCAAGTCCTGATAGACGTTTCCAGTGGGTTGACACCTTAGGGTCAGTTTCCTGTCTGTTCAGTCTAGGGCTTCCATGCTTTGTACAGAGAGCAAAATTCCAATGTCTGTCTACCAACCATGAACACTGCAGGACCTTCCTTATCTCTGAGAGCACAGGGGCCTGGGGAAACTGTACTTCCTGCATTGCATAAATAGCAAAGACAAAAAATTTAATTTCTTCAGGACATCTCATGAAATTCCAGTGAGCATCACTGTGGTCTCTCCTTCCTGAAGCTTTCAAGTCGGCCACGCCCTCACCATGAAAATGGAAAGAGAGATCTTTCAGGTACTGGATAGATGCATTGACGTTGGATCCCTAGAGAAACAGATTGGAGGGGGCTGATATGAAGAGGAAGTTGAGGCAAAGGAAACAACACAAAATTTGAAGCCAATTGTTTCTACTGCAAAGTCTGTGGGAATGTGATTTCAGACTCGTTTTCCCATTACAACTTTGTTCCCTTATTTCCCTCTTCCCAGGGGCTGGCATGTTTAAAACTTTACAAGGTAAGAGATTATACGAGGGAGTCTGAGGGAATGCTACCAACTGGATCAAAATTTCAATCTCAAAACCCTCCAAATCGGGGTTTGGAGAGATGCTTCAGTGATTACAGGTGCTTGCTTGCAGCTTGCTGGCCCAGGTTCAATTCCCAAGCTACCCACATAAATCCAGACACAAAATAAATGGTTAAAGCATCTGTCATTCATTTGTAGGAGCAAGAGACCCTGGCACATGCAAATAAATATTTTAAAAAAGAATCCCCAGATCACCCGCGTGGGAACAAAAAAAAAAAATAAGAATATTATACTGGGGAAAGGAGACTGAGACTGTAACTTGGATTCGTTTTGTTTATCTTAGTATTTCATTAGCCATTTCCTGGTAGCAATTGTAATAGAAATCTGGAATTCTGCCAAATCAGTCTTAGGCGATTTGTTACAATGACTGTAGGTCAGAGTCTTTAACTGTTGGCAGGTGTTCTGGGCTTGCCCTCACTGGTGAAGCCCCAGTTAATCCAGTTTGGTACAATTCTTTTCTGTTTAGTTCTTGAAGATCCTTTTATTTACTCCCTGAACCAGAAGTATTAGCCAGCAAGGGTTCACACACTCAAAGCCCCCTAGTGCTCAGTACATCGATTTCTAAGGACTGTGGAAACTTTTTGAAAATTCTTCACATATTTCCATCAATTCTTGAAAGCCTTTCAGTGGGTAGGTAGAAACAGAGGGAAGGTAATACAAACCAACTCATTGTCAAGAGTTGCTTGACCTGAATGGTATGGCACTGTAACTGTGTGTTCTTTCTCTCTGGTTGATATCACAGGATATCATAGATGGGGTGGATGAAACAACAGATATTTATGTCTCATAGTTTTAGATGCTGGGAAGTTTAAGGTCAAGGTGAATAGCAGATCCCTTTTCTTATGAGCACTTTTTAATGGCTTTAAAGGGTCATCTATCTTCTCATGGTGTCTTCACATAGTAGGCGAGCCTTGGTTTCTTTACCGTTTCATGTAAGAATACACATCCCAAGAGGAGAACCCTACCTTCATGGAATCTAACCAATTATTTCTCAAAGGTCTCATCAAAATACCATTATACTGTAAGCCAGGGCTTCCAAATATGTTTTTTTTTAAATTATTTTAAACAGAGACAGGGAGAAGGGCTCCTGGCACTGCAAATGATTTCCAATATATGTGCCACTTAGTGCAACTGGCTTTACATGGGTACTGGGGAATAACATATATTGTATTTTAGCCAATGAGGTCTTTAGTAAGGCCTGTGTCTGCTGTTTGACTGGCAAAGATAATCTTGTGAATCCAGGTATCATTTCAATCAAAACTCTTTATGGACGATGTTGAGGGTGATGGTACATTTTATTGGAAATCTTTGCCTAGGCAAGTTTTACCTTCTGAGGTCATATGTCCTGTACAGTACAGAACAGGTTAAAGCTGGTGACAGAACTGGACTTTGTGTCACAACTAATCTCCATGTGTCTCTAACAGGAGGAAGTAGAGAGTCTTAAAACACAGATTAACATACCTGCCTTCACTCCTGGAAAATCTTGCAGAATCCACTGTACTCAGTAGTTGCAGCTCCAAACAGTTAATTGGCAATTGCAGTAGAAACATTTATGACAACTCAACACATTTCTCTTCCAGGCCACCAAGATGGGAGGTGGGGAGTACCTTTAAATAACTGTGTTATCATTGCTCTCTTTGTTAGTAGAAATAACAAGAACACGGTGTAGTGAACAAAGCCGTTTTCATGTTCATTTTTGTGGATATTCATGACCGCCCTGTGTAGGAAGTAGACAAGCCTGTTAGAAAACTCACTTTGTTTTCTCCAAATCTCCAAGGCAAGAAATCTTCGTTTTAGAATCTTTTGAACATGTGCAATGTTGGGAACATCAATGACATTTTGGTAAATCCTTCCATTCCTATACATTTTACTGTTGAATCTCTTCTTGTCCTCTCTACTCCCAATGTAATGATCTGATTTAAGCATCTATAACTCACTATTGCCATTGTTAAACAGCTTTCAATAAGGCATTTTGGTTCAGGTTAAAGCCAGTTATCACTCATTAATGACAAAAATGTTGCTCAGCCTTCAACAGTTCAGATTCAATTTCTGTGCTCAGGAGTTTATGAAATTCCTCCATCTGATCTAAAGCTGCTGCCACGGGATTCTCATTGTCTTTTCTAAATGAGTCATTTCACAGTAATACACAGGACCTGTTACTTTAACAAATACCTGTGAATATACTTGCATGTTCAACCATACAAAAGCCAGAGCTCTGGATTGTTCAGGATATAATTGTTCAGCTCCTAGTCTAGACTTTGCACTTGGTAATATCACACTGCTGAAAAGAAATGGCCACGCCAATAAAACCCTTTATGATAGTACATTGAATTTTAGTATCAGCTACTTTTATTATATAATGCCAGCAACATGTTTTCATTGTTAGTTATTTAGCAAATAGTTAAAAAAATCTTTTAAAAATATTTTTGTACCTTTTCTTTTATTTGCCCAAGAGATTGAATTCCTTCTTTCCCTAAGATTTCAATTTGGCTCTCTTAGAAGCCTGCCTGAGGAGCAGATATAGAATTCAAACTATTTTGGGTCTTTAGGGAAATAGGAAGAATAAGGCCGTGGAGTCTGATTGGGAGCATTTTCATTCAATGGCCTCCTCACATTAAACAAGCTGTGGTTAACTTGGAAAGTTCTCAAAGGTCAATTTGGGAGAGAATTGAGTTTTGAAAAATGGGGTCAATGACAAGAGGATAATGGAATTTCAATTCTTTAGGGAAAAGAGAAGTATGTCTTAAAACTTCTTTAGAGAACACTGGTTATTTTCAAGTCATGCATGCAATATTTCAGGAGGAGTTCACTTTCATAAACCCAAAAGAAAATATTACTTGATACTGAGTAGATTAAAAATATTAAGAGGCACATATCAATAACAGGTACAGAGACTTGTCAAGAAGAAATCCTACAAATCTAATTTTCCCTTTGAACTCTATAGTTCATGCCAAATTCATCTTCTTGATGTCTAATTAGAGTCCTAGTAGATGGCTTCCTGAAGCCTATCCATGGCTAAATACAAAAACAAAACAGAAAACACACAGAAAATGAAAGGTGCATTTAGGCTGTGCTAGGTTTTGATGAAACACTCACTCATGTAGATAATTCAGCTGGTAGTTTACCTGCACAGGTGAGCTCCAGGTATGCTGTCTCAATGAATAAGGTGGAGAATGACTGACAGACACCCAACATTAACCTTGGGCTTCCCCACACACATGCTCACACGTGCGCATGCACCCCCCCCACACACACACCTGTGCTCTCATCCACTTTTGAATAAGCATATCTATGTACACACATGCAAAAATAAAAAATAAAGTTCCATTAGCTTTGTGAAAATTGCAAGCAATAGTTATAACCAAACCACACATATGACACGCATGCATAGACCCCAAAGAAACAAATCTCTAAATCCGCAGGTGGGAGACGCTCCATGTATCCTAAAGGGCCTAACCTAAACACAGGGTACCAAGACATATTATCATCCCATTGTCAAAAAGCAGTGTTGAGGAAAAAGTCTTAAGCAATTAAGTACAAAAGTACATATTACTAGGAGAAAAACAATTCTAAGAATGGTAACAGGCTTCCGGTCAGAAACCATGCAATCCAAAAGATAATGAAGAGTCATCTTTGATGAACAAAAACTTCCACCGAGGAGAGTTCACCAGCTATGATATCTTTCAAGTCTGAAGCCAAACAATTTTTTTGACAACAAAATCCCAAGAGAATTCACAAACCAGCAGACATACATTGGAAAAGAGTTAAATATAAGTCTTCAATTTGAAGCAAAGTACTAAACACACAGTTGCAAATGACATGAAAGGAATACACTGGAAATGGGAAATTTATAGGAAATTAAGGCAGATTTTTCAGCTTTTATTTATTTTTTAGTTTTTGAGGTATGGTTTCGCTCTAGCCCTGGCTGACCTGGAATTCTGCCTGATCTCTCATTCAAAAGGAACACATTGGTCAGGGGAGATGGCTCATTGGTAAAAGGTGCTTACTTGAAAAGGAACATCTTCCCTGTGAGATTAATAATTTTTCAATAGTATAAAAATTTGAAACTTTATAAAATTTATTTCTTCTGAGGTCTTTCAAGTAGTGGCTTCCTAATTCATAAACTATCCTTGTATAAATCATTTATTTAATTATTTATCATGTATGTACTGTCAGGGTGGCCTGTAACTCACAATGATCCTCCTACCTCTGCCTCCCAAGTGCTGGGATTAAAGGCTTGTGCCACCACACCAGGCTGGATTTTCAGTATTAATTTGCTTTAGAAATATTTGGCTGGTTGAGAAAAAAAACAACATCATTATGATGATAATAAATTGTCTGACAATAAGAGTGTACAGAGCGGGGATGGAGAGATAGGCAGGCACATTGTGTGAAGTTCCTAAGCTATTAGTAAAGCATTGGTATTGTTTAAATATTGAATGTGATAAAGAGATATACATGCAAAGTCAACCACCAACAAAAAAACAATGAAATTAACTAAAACATCATAAGGATCCCTTTCAAAGGAGTTCCTTCTGCCCACACTTGTGTCAATTTGAACAATAATAAGAATACTAATTGTAATGCCATGTTGATTAAAAATATTTATCAGTACATCGTGATGGAGAGAGGGAAAGAAAAGATTTAGAACTTGGAAGCTGGGGAGATGGCTCAGAGGTTACAGGCACTTGCTTGCAAATAATTTTTTTTAAAAAAGAATGATAAACTATTTTGGTGTGTGTGTGTGTGTGTGTGTGTGTGTGTGTGTGTGTGTGTGTGTGCATACACAGAGGCTAGATTTGAAAGTTGGCTGTCCCTGGGCTTTGCCACATTTTTTGTCTAAACTGCCAGAGCCTGTGAACCCCAGCAATCCTCTCATTTCTGGGGTTACAAGTGCATGTGTACACCCAGCTTTTCACATGGGTGCAGGTCCCGTGCTTGCACAGCAAGAACTCTTGCCCACCGAGCTGTCTCCCCAGATCTGTATGATAAACTTTTAAAATATCATTTTGCAACTCTCAGTGAATACATGATAAATAAGTAAATAAATGATTTATACAAGGATAGTTTATGAATTAGGAAGCCACGACTTGAAAGACTTTGGAAGAAATGAATTTTATAAAGTTTCAAATTTTTATACTATTGAAAAATGATTTATTAATCGCACAGGGAAGATGTTCCTTTTCAAGTAAGCACCTTTAACCGATGAGCCATCTCCCCTGACCAATGTGTTCCTTTTGAATGAGAGATCAGGCAGAAACTATCATAAATCAGTAACATACATGGTAACTCCAGTAATGGGACAAGTTGAAAATTGGCATTATGTGCCACTGGGTGAGAGATAATGAGTCCATATCAACTTTTTAATCTTCTTCCCACCAAGATTTAAAACAGAATCTAGTCATAAGGGAAAAACAGACACTTCTAAATGTGTAGCATTCTCCAGTGACTCTCTGAATCCAGATTCTCTGCTCTCTCTCCCTCTCTCCTTCACTCCCTTCCTCTTCTCCTCAGTCTCTGATGGGTTTGAACCCAACACCCAACACATTTCTCTTTCTCTCTGTATACAATCTCTCTCTCTCTCTCTCTCTCTCTCTCTCTCTCTCTCTCTCTCTCTCTCTCTCTCTCTCTCTCTCTCTC
>PVHP010006510.1:0-16649 GCA_004024765.1 Zapus hudsonius | reverse complement strand
TGCAGGGGAAAGCATGAAAGCGTCAGGTCTGTGTTGAAAGGAGGAACGTGTGAGAGGCACATTCGGTAGCAAGGACTGGAAGTGGGAGGCGGCGAAGAGCTATATATTTCTACCTGAACTCGGGTACACTGGAGCTGGCTTCAAAACGGGATTGGAGAATAGGAGCTGAAATTTTCACATAAGCTGAAGCCTTTTGAAGTGTGAGTGAATGGAATGAGATGTGTGAACATGCACAGACCCCATCCTTCTGTTCACCCCAGGAAGCTCCCTGCCTGCAGATCCACAGATCCCCACAAAGGAATAGACCTCCAGAATGAGGACAGCACTGTGGGGTTCCCTAGCTGAACAATGTGGGGTATTTGGGAGATGTTAGCCTCCTTTCTGGCTGGTCTTATATCTCCATGGATGGGACTCCCTGGGGTCTGTGATGGAGCACCCGGCCCTGTCAGGGATGTCTACAGACACTCCCTGGCACAGTCACAGTATGGATGTGCCTGTGAAACACATTTGGCTCGCTGTCACCCTTGATGGTTGCCTGCAGTTCTCAGTGCTGCAGGCAGGAGCTTGGAAAGCTTCACTGAATCTGGCATCCTGCAAGCAAGCCTTGCCTGTGGGGCTTCATTTGGATGAAATCTCCCCTTGGAAATTCGTTTCCTAGGGGGATTCAAATCAGAAGCCAAGTTGTTAGATGCAGTCCTCGGAGATGCGAGCCTTCCTTGGGAGCAGAGCACATAAACCCAGCATGTGGGGGAAGCAAGCCTCTCTGAGTGCTTAGGGAGTGGGAACATTGAATTCTTCCCTGTGCAACCACAGACCCAAACGTTAATAGTTGCTTTTCTTCCTGCAATTCAGGGCCTCCGTTCTCTTTCATATTCATAAGGGAACAATATAATTATGCCTTTATTCACTTCTTGAGGCCCTGAACATATTACTGTGTTGATTCTGTGTATGTGACCCTGTGACCCTTTTCAAGTAGTTTTTCCTGTGTTCCTGTTGTTTTTCTGGCTACAGTATTGTCACAGTTGCCCATTGCCTCCAGTGACCGTGCTGCTTTGGAGGTTGGATTAGCTACTTGTCTCATTGCTAAAATCAAATATTTGACAGATGCAATTTAAGGAAGGAAGGGCTTACAGTTCTAGGGTATTCCAGAGCTTCACTGTGGCAGGCAGGGAAATGGACTGGTCATAATTCATCTCTAGCTTCGTGGAGTTAAGAACAAGTGTTCACATCAGTCAGGACCCAGGTGAAACCACAGAGGAATTGGCGAGATGAACAAGATTGCTGCTTCTACCTTGAGCCTGACAACCTGTCCCAGAGAGATGGAGACAGACACTGAGGATACTTAATACACACCAAAGCAGAAATCCAGAAGCTGCTGAGAGCTCAACAATAAAGTAGACTTAAAACTCACCCACCATGGCCCAGGGAACTTTGTGGAAGAGGGGGCGGAAATAATGTAAGAGCTACAGGGTGGGAGTGAATATCCAGAGGTATCGCCTCCCTTCTCCCAATAACCCACAACTTCCATGGTGAACACCAGTAATCCCGGTAAGGAGAGATCTCGGTGAAGTTTGGCAGGGATGGGGGAAATTGTGGTACCAATATATGATGTATCCATACAAAGTTTCTACTCATTAAAAAAATAGCTTAAAAAAAGAGCAAGTGCTCATTTCCACTTCTCTGTGATAATTAATCTTGTCAACATGATGGAATTTAGAATCACCATTGAAGCAAACCTCTTGGCATGTATGTAAGGGGGGTTGTAGATCAAGTTGAGGTGGGAAAACCCCCCTAACTGTAAGCAGCACCATTTCAAGGGCTGATATCCTGGTCTCTATAAAAAGGAGAGAGGCCAGGTGTGGTGACATATACCTTTAATCCCAGCACTCAGGAGGCAGAGGACAGCCTCGGACTACAGAGTGAGTGCCAGGTTAGCCTGGCCTAGAGTGAGACCTCACCTCAAAAAAAAAAAAAAAAAGCAGAGAGCTAGCTGAACACCAGAGCATTCATTTCTCTTGGCTTCCGGACTATGGATGCAGTGTAACCAGCAGCCTCAAGGTCATGGCATCCTGCAAAGGTGGATAGAAACCCCTCAAACCAGGATTGGCTCCTCTCTTTGAGTTGGTCACAACCATCAGGAAAGTAACTGAAACACACAAGGACTGTGGATGTCATGATATTCATCAGATGACATTCACTTCCAGTTATCTCCCACAGAACACTACTCTCCCTCCATTGAGAAGGACATTTCCTTGGGATTGTGGGGTACGAGGGGTCTGATAGGAGGATGAGCTATCCCACTCAGAACCAAGTTAGGTGTCTACAACAAACTGTAGCTCATCCCAGTATCTTAGAATGATGACGTTTATCTTGCAGAAAGGAAGCCAGAGAGAAACATATTGCCCTCCTGAGTTTTAGTGAAGAGAAGGACAATGGGAAGGTTGTCCACAGATGAGGGGAAAGGGCCAGGAACCTCAGGAGCTGGGACCACAGCCCCTGAGCAGTCCTCAGAGTTCCCAGCAGTGTCTGGGGCTTCTTGTGGCCTCTGGTGCTGCTCTGAGTGACCACAGCTGTGCTCAAGTACCAGGCTATAAAGGGGGTTCTGTTGAGGATGGAAAGCTGCTTTAGTGTCCTTTGTCTTTCATAGTAGGTAGAGGCTGTGAGACGTCACTAGAAGGATCCCAAGAGAAACTCATATAAATGAAACTATTAACGCAGTCATTTTAAAGAGCCCCTGCTGCCTGAGCCAAGGCAACCTCGAATTAGAACTTGACTGTCTGATCTATGTACCTTTCTGTCTCCTCTCAATTTCCATCCCTGCTGTCAGCAGGAACAGAAGAGTTCCTCTTACTTAGAGACTTGAAGGACCAGAGGCTTTGACTTCCCACTCTCTCTCCTCCATGGCCTCTATGACTTGTCCTGTGTAGTCTGTGCCAAGGCACACCCTCCCCCCCAGAAACTTATAAAAATGAGCATCTAGCTTTGTTCTCCTGAATCCAGAGCCCTCCTCCTCCCTCTTTTGGAACCCACTATGGCACCTTGGCAGAGTTCTTCCAACTCTCCTAATAAAGCTTTAATTCTAAAAGACAATTGTCTTAGATGCCTCTTGTTAAGTGCACCTGCTGGTCTCACTTGCAGAAGTATTTAGCAAGGGACATTTGAGAAAGGTCTCGTTTCCTCTGAGGGTGGGGACAGGGATGTGTTTACTTGGTGAGAGGCTTATGTGTTCCTGGTAAATAGGATATAAAGGTACCAGTTTCCAGAAGTGGAGGCAGAGTTGGGGGTGAGTAGTTGAGTTTTGGGCAGAGTTCTGAAAGCAGTTTTGTGCTGAGGGAAATATACCAGCAACCATGTGTTCCCTGCAGGGTCTGTAATGACATGGATCACTCAGAACTGAGGAAATTTGCTTGCACAACAATTCATTTTGGCTGGTTGGGATATAGGAATCCTCCTCTTTCTCTCGTTCCTCCTTCCCTATATTCTGGGTGTTTTGATTCTTCCCAATCACCTGATTTTGACCTTAGGCAGATATTAAAATCATTTGGAACATTTGAAAATACTGATGGCAAAGTCTACTTCCAGAAATTCTTAATTTCTCTGAGATAAGCCTGAGCATCAGTAGTTTTAAAATTCTCCATGTGATGATTTTGCTTGTGTGTGTGTTGTATTCACGTGTTGTATGCACGTGCTTCTTTGAGGCACCCTGTATGCTCACCTGTGATGGGGCACTCACCTGTGGTGGGCAAAGTGAACACTGGGGTGTCCTTCTCCATCTGGTCTTGTTTTAAGCTGGTCTCTTCTAACTGGTTCCCGAGCTTGTGGGACTCTGAAGATTCTCCGGTCTCTGCTACCCTTTGAGCCTGGGGTTAGAGCTGTGCATAGCCATGCCAACTGCTTTATGTGCGACCTGAAGATTTGAACTCAAACAGTCTCAGGCCCTCATGCTTGCAAAGAAGCACACTCAGGGGCTGAGCCTTTCCCGGGTCACTCTACCATACATGCTTGATGGGTATTTCCTACTCACTCATACTGCAAACTAAATGCACTTAGAGACCTCAGGAAAACCTTCCACAGATCAGTTCTGCAGGCTCACAAATGTCACTTACTTGTAATATATAGGGGTTGGGCGAATACAAGAGATTCCAACCAGTAAGTATATTCTAATGGACTCTGGCCATTTTGAACTTTCTTGCCCATTCTGCTCATAAGTCTGGTTACATTGCTGTGAGCACTTAACAGATATCAAATATGCAAGAAGTTCTAAATTCTGCTGGTGTGTGAGATGTGCCTCCATCCAGTGTTCCTGATGGGAAGCTGTTTTAATGGTCATTTAGGATTCATGCTGACTCTATGCTGTGAAAATCACAGGCTGCAGGCTATCACATATCTCTAGAAAGCATTTCCTTTCGTCTAAGATTTCAACTCTTTTCTTGGTCTTTGATTTTCCTGAGATTTCTTGAGGCACATTCTCATAGGCCACTGGAACCCTAGTTTATCGTCACTGCATATCCTAATCAAGAACACATGCAATTAAACACAAATGTTTCTTTACCCTTCGCTGTGTGGTGAATAGAATTATACCTGGATACACACAGCGACATCACTTTTAGTCAAGTATCCTTTTTGAACCTATTTTCCATTATTTTCAGTCTATCCCTGGGAATGGAACCCCTAGATCGCATATTTCTCTTAATCTTTAGAGAAATTACCAAGTTGTTTTCTACAGTGTCTGTTCCACTTGATTTTCCTGCTGGAAATCTGAGTGCTCCCAAACTCTGCAGCGTGGGACCTTCAGAGTGTGTTCAGCCAGCACTAGACGGGGCATTCCTTGAATACCAGGAGCTTTGGAGAGTTGCTTTTTCCTTGATTCAGCATTTTCTTGGTTGCTATAATTTTTGTGCTTTTCAGAGAGCTCTTACAAAGTTTGTTCAGGCGATTTCTGCTGGTGTTTTGATGCTTCCTTGGGAACATGGGAGCTTAACTTCCATGTCATTTTGCAGACATCGCTTGTTCCCAAGATGCTGATTGTCTTCAGTGTGTATGAGTGTTCCCACAACGTACCTCCCTACGAATTCTCTCACAATTTTCCCATTTGGGAAAAAAAAAGCCTCCTTTGCTCCATGGCTCAATTGATCCATTAGGCTTTGGAAAATACCAATCATTATACACTCAAATGTTTCCCCCTTCTCTCTCCTTTTAAGAAGTATTCTAACTACATATCTTAACCCTTATGTACCCGCACATCTTGTGTGCTCTTTGTACATCAGAGTTCTCTAGAGAAATATAACCATTAGGATGTAGATGCATGTGGAGGTGTGTTCTAGTCAATCGGTGGATATCCTGTAGGGCTGAACCTGCAAGGTGGACTGGCAGGCTGGGCCTCATGAAAAGACAATACTGAAGGACAAATCCATAGGTTATAATTAATGGGCTGGAGAGCCAGGGAAGACTTCCCTCATGGAATGGTTCAAGTAGGAAATCTAGATGCAGATTTTTTTTTTAATTCAGGGAGGTTGTCCTTTGTCCTGTGAACACTTTGAACTACCTGAACAGGCCTGCCGACATTATGGTGGGTAATTCACTTTACTCCAAACTCATTGACTTGATTACTATGCTTCACAAAAACTTCCAAAATGTTTGACCAAAGGTCTGGGCACCATAAACCTGTGTAAAGTTGATATATAAAATTAACCATCTTATGGTCTTTTCAGTGTGCTCAATTCTCCTTGCTCTCTATGCCTCTGGATAGATTTTTTAAAAAACTTTTTATTGATAGCTTCCATAATTATAGACAATAAGCCATTATAATTCTGTCCCCACCCTCCATCATATCTCCTCCCCCTCTCTATAAGTCTCTATTTGTTTTGGTGTCATCATCTTTTCCTCCTATTATGAAGGTCTTGTTTAGTTCGTATCAGGCACTATGAAGTCATCACACTAGGCATTTATGTGGGTTCTGAGAATGAAACTCAGGTCCTGATGCTTATGAGGCTTTCAACTTACTAATTGTGCTATGGCCCTGCCCTCCTGGGTAGATTTTCTTTCTTTGTGCTTTTATTAGTATATATTCATTGTACATAGTTATGACATTGATTAGGACATTTTATTCATGTATATCATGTACTTTGACCATATTCACCCTATAATCTCTCCTTTTTCTTCCTCCCCCACTCCTGCTATTCCCTTCCTTTTCCCACATAGCCCACTATATATGTATATATATATATATGTATATAATATATGTATACATATTAGTTTATATGTATAAAATATGATGATATGTATATATACATATGCAATTTAGGATCCCCATAGGAGAACAAACATGATATTTATCTTTCTGAGTCTAGTTTTTACACTCTGGGTAAACTACTCTTTTTTCCCCCTCAGTTATGAATTTTACTTTTTTATTATTTTTTAAATTATATCTTTATTATCCATAATTAGATACACTGGATGAGCAAATAATGTGTGGTGTTCCCAATTCCCCGATTTCCCTCCTCACTGTCCCCAATCTGCTGGGTGTCCTCCTCTGTGGCCAAACTGGATCAGTCCATGGGGTAGGAGGTTATAGATGGCCTAGAGGTCAACCTGGATCCACCCCCCTTTGTGTGCTGTTACTGAGGGGGCCACATCTCTGGACATTCTTCTCCTTGGTGGATTTTTCTATTATTTTATTTCCCTTCACTAATCTACCTATCTGTCCATGTCCCAACTGCTGTTATACCTTGCAGTTTATCATTTTTAAAAAATGTTTTATTTATTCATTTTCAAGCAGAGAGATGAGAGGGGGGTACCAGGGCCACCACGTTGTGGGTCTGGAATATTTGATTACTGGGGAATTAAACCAGGGGCCTAAGGCACTAGAGGCAAGTGCCTTAACCACTGAACCATCTTTCCAGCCCTACAGTTAATCATTGAGTATATAATTTCAAGTATAATATTTCTGTGCTCTATAATTTTCACTTGACTGAAAATGTCAGTAGAATACTGAAAAAAATCATCTTGGAGGCTGGAACAATGGCTCGCTCATTGTGCAAGTGTGAGGGCCTCCCTTCTGACCCCTGGCACCCAGGTGTGACAGTGTGCACTTGTAATATCAGCATTGGGGGACAGGGACAGATGGGTCCTTGACATGCTGACGATTGAGGCTGGCAGAATTGGTGAGCTCTGGGTTCAATGTGAGACTCTGTCTCAATAAATAAGGTGGAAAGTGATTGAGGAAGTCAACAAATGTTGACCTCTGGCCTCCACATATGTATGAACGCTGATGTGTACCCACACAGATATGAACATGCATACCTATATGCATGTGTACCACACACAAACACACACACATAAAAATTCCAATTTTGACTTATTGTTGATGCTGTTTGTATTTATTCTTCTCACGTTAATTATATCTTCTAAATCCAAGGATAATGACTTTATTGATTAGAATATCTATCTAGTTTTATTATTTATTTCCCCTCTTGGTCTTTTTCCTTGATATGACTATGATTTTGGACTGAATGCTGGCTATTATGTGTGTAACACTAAGTGGAAATGGGTGGCCTCATTTTTCATGGAGAGAACAGCACCAGCCTGTGTTCAGGGTGAGGACAGGGCCAATGTTCTGGAAACCAGTTCCACATCGTGAACGTTCCTTTCTGGTGTATAGCCACCAGAGGTCCAGCTCAGAGCCTGGAAATCAGACAGAGGATCCTCCCCTTGTCAGTTTCTGGACAATGTCTGTTAATGTCTTGTGTCTCCACAAGAAGGCCCAAAATTCTCTTGTAATTTCTCCAACTTCCTGCTTGGTTCTTTGTTGCAGCTGCAGCATCTGGCAAACACTTCCAGGAGAAATGGAGTATCCATGCTTCTTGGCTCACCATGGAGCTCCAGCAGGATAGACCTCTCACCATTTACCTGCTGATCCAGGAAGTTTCCAGCTTAGTGACAGAGCACTCTGCAGGGACCATGTCCGATGGACTCAGGTTCCTTTCTCCAGCATGAGGACAGGGTATCACAACACTTATCAGAAGCCTGAGAAAACATTAATGCAAGCCATAGTTTCTACCGAATGCTTATGGCTTTTGTACTGTGACAATCAGAGGCTAAACTGCCCCAAGTAGGAGACACCTGTGTAGCCCCTTGTCTTCCTCTGGTCCCCTCCTCTCCAAGAGATCCTGCTCCCTGGAGTCCTAGGTGCTCTGGCCACCTGATCTCCCTCCAGCTGTGTGTTTCCATTTGAAGCCTTGTGACTTTTTCATAAACTCTGCTTCTGTGCTTCCCTCTATGAAGTAGAATCCAAGCCCAGGCTGTGAGTTCCCAGGACAAGAGTTGCTTTCTGGGTATCCTTTCTCTCTCTCTCTCTCTCTCTCTCTCTCTCTCTCTCTCTCTCTCTCTCTCTCTCTCTCTCTCTCCCTCTCTCTCTCCCTTTTTTCTTCCCTCCAGGATTTTGTCCTTTCCCAAGTCATTCTCCAAATAGATGCTTTAAAATATTTTACCTGTTTTTAAACTTTTTTCCCTTAATTATCAATCTAGAAGAAAGAGTTTAACTCTTGAGTTTGAAGACATCATTCAAAATGTCTTTGTTTATGGGTCAGTTACCTGGGGAAGAGATTAGCACTTTAATCTCCCCACAGAGTAGTCTGTTCAAAGAAATTTGTAACATATTTGGTAAACCTGGAAGTCAGAGGAAAATCATGACCTGGAGATATGCATTTGAAATATGGGGGTTTGGGAAAAATCATAACTCCAAATGAAATTCTGACTAAACTTATGAAGTCATAAAGAGTAGAAGAAGTCAGTTAAGAGAAGAAAGGGGTCGACATTATCTCCAGGAGCCACTGCAGGAGAAGAGAAGTGATTCTTCTAATCCAGAGAATGAAGCATGTGTTGTGAGTAGACAAGGTATTACTTGTTCTTATAATGAAGATTTGTTTTATTCTTCATCTCTTTTTTCAGAAGACCAAGTTTTCTCAGGTTCCCTCGGGGGGGACTATTTTGCCAAATGTTTGCTATTTGATCTGGATGTGTTTAAAGCTTGATCGCACCTTGTCTGGCACCCACCAACCCTGTTACCTGTTTTCCATCTCTCTTGTTTACTGTTCCCACATTTCACACGTCACTATTAAGGCAAATCATAGGTACTTGGATTTTCTGGTGTTGAGTTGGTATAAAATGTTTCATGTTTATTTTCTGGTATCTTTGTCCCTGAAGTTCACTCCCTATTAGTCTACCAATTCAGCCCCTTAATCTTGTCTGATACCTTCAAAGAAGACTTTTTTCAAGCCCCAGCCTACTTGTTATGTGTAGCCTGGAGTGAGTGCTGAGCACAGAAAGACGGTGCAGCTTATCTAACTTTTCAGCCAGGATCCTGAACCAGAAACCCAAAAGTCCAGCTCCCACTGGACTGTTGGGTTTTCCTCCCAGCAGTTGTGGTAACCTCCACAGGAGGTGACCTGCTTTTTTCAGAAGCCATTACTATTACATTTTGACCCATCCACAGGAACACTGCCTCTGCGAATCTTCCCAGCCAATGAGCATGATTCAAAATATTGCTTCCAAACCTCAAATGGAAAGAGAAAGCATCTTCTCATCACCTCCCCTATTCCGTTCTTTCTACTGTCATAGCATATGTCAGTGATTAGATCATATTAATTCTATACCAACTCACTTCTCTTCTCCTGGGTGACAATTTTGACCCCTTTCTTCTCTTTCCCTAACTGCCTTCTTCTACTACTTGTGACTCCATAAGTTTAGTCAGAATTTTATGATTTTAGGATACATGGCAAAATGTTACTGGTGCTAATCATTACATAGTTAAAACACATTGGCTCCTGAATATTGACAATTTTTTCTCTTACTGCTTCCCAAGAGCGAAGCTTGAGTTGAATGGAAGCAGAAAGAAATGATTTCACTCTGCTTATTCTCGGCCATTCTTGTCGCAATAAAGCAGTCAGGTTCTATTATGACTAATCCTTCACTGAAAGTTCTCCACCCTCTGAAAGGGAATGTGGACATTGTCATGTGATTCCCAGGGAAATCCCAACATCATCCCAAGGGCATAGCACATTGGGGAAATGCTGGAAGAAACAGAAGGTGGCAGTGAGGAGAAAGAGCAGGAAGGAGGTTGAGAATTATTCCTCGGCAGCCACCTTAGTCATTGTTCTGATGTCAAGAACAGAGACCAGCTGTGAATCCCAACTCTAGAAGAGGGGACATTGGAGAAGGGAAAAACCTCAACACAGCGGCAAAACCACTGTCCATGGCACTGAGATACAAAAGACTCCTTGGAGGAAAGGGTTGTTGGGGACAGTAAAGCAGACCAAGGAACAGGTTCTCAGTGATGACAAGTCATGCCACGTTATGAAGGTCTTCTCAAGGTTCTGATGAGGCCCTCACAAAACACACTCAATTCCTCACTGATGGCAGCTTTCATAGGAGGAACAGGGGCTGGAGAGATGGCTCATTGGTTCAGGCACTTGCTTGCAAAAAAACCCCAATAACCCGAGTTCGATTCCCCAGTACCCATGTAAAGCTAGCTAGATGCACAAAGTGGTGCATATAGATATCTGGACTTCCTTAATTTGCAGTGGCTGGAGGCCCTGGCATACCCATTCTCTCTCTCTCTCTCTCTCTCTCTGTGTTTGCAAATATATATATATATATATATATATATATATATATATATATATATATATATATATATATATATATATATATATATATGGAGCAGGTTTCCTCTTCCTTACTCATTTATTGAGGGCCGAGCTGCTGCTGGTGGGCTCCTAATTAGGATGGGAGCATGACCTTGTGGACACAATATTGGAACTATGCATTATTGACCCATTTATTGATTTTGTTTTTATTCTCTTGCTATCTTTGAACACATTTCATACTCACAATGCATAGGATATAATGAATGGGTCCATGAGCCTTTCCGCCCCCCAGTAAAAATCAGCGAAGATGCCCTGAGTTCTGCCACCTCCCACCATTGTGAGTTTAGATAAGTTAATCTTCCAGAGTTCACCCTCTTCAGCTAATGGGTGGGGATGATAATCATAATTAAAGAGTCAAATGCAACGTTGAGTATCCAATGCACATCATAGTTACTCCATACAATTCTATTGACTCAATTTCCACACTGAAAAAGTACAAACACTAGGAGCGAACATAAAACCATTTTTGAAGACTATATTTGGTGGGGGAATTCACTTTGTTAGTGTTTGGAAGAAGATATAAAATAAAACTCTAGTGACAAATGAAAAGGCATGAATTATCTTGACACTTTACATACTCTTGACCAAATTTGGGGAGGCTGAATTTTGTTGTGGAAGGCAATCAAGTTGACTTGTCTCTGGTCAGAGGAATGGGTGATTGGGCTGAGCACAATTCCCAATGATGTCATGAGTGCTTGAGCCCACAATGTTCACAGAGCAGCCCTCCAACCTCCATAGTGAGCTGAGAGTACTTATTTCACTCAGTCTAGAAGACCTCAGAGGTTCAGGGCAACTTTCTGTTTTCTAGACCCAAGCAAAGGCGCTTATTCCCTTTGTGTTTAAAAAGGATGCTGGGGTTAAAGGTTAACTGTCTGCAACGAAGATGATGTCAGGAGTTAATCTTTCACAGTCCATTTCTTTCCCAATCGGAAGCAATGTATGTTCCTACATCACTGGGCTAACGCTGGTCATTTACATTTTTCTTTCTCTTTTTAAGATTTCTCATGTTGAGTCTCTTCAGGAAGCAGCCGCAGCAATAGGACCCATTTGGAGACAAAGTGGCTTTGGCTTCATAGTTGTGGCAGTCGCCTGTTGAGAGGTAGCTGCCAGTTTAAGACACAGATATTTGAAAACTTCTACTCCGATGTGACTTTGAGAAGTCAAGGGTCTTAAATTGCCTCTTCCCGTCTCCAGGACTGAATCCATTTCCTTTCTCTGCAGCAAAAAGCCACAAAGGTGGTAGCTTAAAACAACACAGGTGTGTTACATCACTGTTCCAGGAGGCAGGAGTCCTACACGTTTCTCACTGGGTAAAGCTGAGTTGTCCACAGGACCATATTCCTTCTGGAAGCTCTATAGAACAACCCTTTTTCTTACTTTTTCCAGTTTCTAGGGGCTGATGGTCTCTCACTCTCCTAAGCTCCCAATGCTACCTGTCTCGCTGATCTTACCAGGAAACCTTCTCTAATTTCAGGGCCAACAGGATTAGATTGGTCCCACCTATATAAGCCAAAATAATCTTCCTAGCTCATGATCATGAACTTGACCTCATCTGCAGTGTCCTCTTAGCTGATCAGGGTTACCTCTCCACACAGGGTCCAGGAAATAGAGTTTGAGCATTTTTCTGGAAAGGAAAATTATTCAATCCACTTTAAAAATGTAATTATAACTTCTAGCAAAAAAATCTAAATATTTTCCTCTTAAAAGGGAGTTTGAGGTGGCTTGTTAGAGTGGACTCTACCAGAGGGACTTGATTGGATGATGTGGACAGAGAGAGCTTGGTCACACCCTTCTATGAGCTTACAAGAAAGTGGGGGTGTCCCTAACATTAACAAAGACACTAAATTGTTCCAAAGATCTAGAAGAGAGTATGAACGAATTCTAGAAAGCGGGGTGTTTCCTAAGTGCCTGGGCAGCTTCATGGTGTCCAGGTAGCCTGTCTTGGAGAAGTGATAAGTCTCTGTGCCCAAGCGATTGAGAAAAGCAGGACTTCATGGCTCTTCCTAGATGGGGAAGTTGTGGGCAGCTGAAGACGCTCCAGTGGTGATGGCTGGAGACAGCGAGCAGCCCTTCAGAGCGGGCAGAGGCACCGAGTGGTGGTGCCAGGTTGGCTGAGAGCAGCTGATTTCCCAGCCCTTCTCTTGAGAGCCTGGGAGCTGTTGGTGAGCTTCTGGCTCCGGTGTGACAGTTTTCCTTATGAAAATACTCTGTCCAAAGTGCTCAGGACGAAGCCAGCACATCTTACGCTGCAGAGGAGGAAGTGAAAGAGCAGGAGCTGAGCTCAGAGTGGCAGCAGGAGTGAGGGGAGGGAAGTGGAGAGGGTGATAGCTTTTCTGCAGTGGTTTCGGTCAAGTTCATGGCCTCTCTATCCATCCACTTACTGTAACAGTGACTGTTTCGTTTTGAAGAGAGTTGTGTGTGTGTGGTGTGGTGGAGGTTGAACAGAGTCTTGAAGGAGGAGGAAAACCAGCAATGTGGTCCTTTCCTGCTTTTAATCTCTCTTTCCTCTCTCTCTCTTTTCCTTGAATGTTGGTGTGATCCATCCTTACTGTTGCTTGCATGAGCACAGGTGGAGGATTCATTACCAGAGAATTGGACTCCTACCAGGGGTGATTCCAGGGCACAAAATGCTTCCTTCTCCCCCGGCCTCCATTTAATGCCCACACTTCTCAGGGAGGGATAGGGAACTCATGCCCTCCTCCATCACCCACGATCCAAGCTGATGGGCTCAGTATTGTGTGGGTGTTGTTCAGGTTGTGACAGTCACAGTGAGGTCTTGAATGCAACAGTCATGTATGGATGATAGAATTCCACAGGACTCCTCCCATTCTCTCTCACTGACATTCTTTCTGGCCCCTCATCTTCACTGAGCCTTCGAGGGGTGATGTTGATTTCTCACTTAGTTTTGAGCCCTTCAGAGTCACTTCCTCTCAGCTCAGTCTCCTAAGCAGTTACCACCATCTGCAAAGAGAGGCTTCTCCAACCAATGGCGAGAATAGTGGCATTATTAACAGAAATAGAAAAAAAAACAATCTTGACATTAATATGGAAGCACACAAGACCCTGGATGGACAAAACTGTTCTGAGCAATAAGAATACTACCGAAAATATCACCATGCCTGATTCCAGGTTGTACTACAGAGCTAGACTAAGGAAAGCAACCTGGTACTGGCGTAGGAACAGACAAACAGACCAAAGGGCTAGAACAGAGCTCGGGGATAAATCAGGTAACTATAGCTACAGATTTTTGACAAAGATGCATTGGGGAAGAGATAGCCTTTTCAAAAATGCTGCTGGGACGGCGTGGTGGTGCATGCCTTTAATCCCAGCACTCCGGAGGCAGAGGTAGGAGGATTGCCGTGAGTTCGAGGCCACCCTGAGACTACAGAGTGAATTCCAGGTCAGCCTGGACTAGAGCGAGACCCTACCTCGAAAAATCAAAAAACCAAAAAAAAATGCTGCTGGGAAAATTGAATATCTACTTACAGAAGAATGAAATTAGATCCTTATCTCTCTCCTCAAACACCAACAAATGGGTCAAGGATCTCAATGAAGGATCTGGAACTCTGAAATAGCTAGAGGAAAAAACAGGAAGTACAACCCAAGATATAGGTGTATTTTCTATGGAGGACCCCAGTTGCCCAGGAAATAAGGTAAACCACCAACATATGGAGCCATTTGAAACAAGACCCCCCAAAAAACCCATTTTACAATAAACTATCAAGCAAGTGGAGATAATCATTCCTCTGTCAATCCAACTCAGTTCCAAGTTTATGAGGTGGTGCCATCCACATTCAGAGGAGTCTTCTTCCCTGTTAATCTTCCTTGGAAAAGCTGTTAACTGTCCGACATTTCTAGCAGTGCCCCTCACTAATCTCCTGGGCATCTCCTACTCCTATAAATCTGACACTTAAGATCAACCATGATAGAATGATTCAGTGAGTAAAGGGTTTGCTGTACAAATATCAGGACGTAAATTCGGATCCCCATCAACTATGCAAATGCCCGGCACAGTGGTTCATGCTTATAATCCTAGTGATGAAGCGGTGAAGATAGTTGGATCCCTGGACTTGCTGGCTAGTTTACCTAGTTGTGTTGGGGAGCTCTAGGTGCAGTGAGAGGCCCTTTTTATAAATAAATAAGATGGAAAGTAATAGAGAAAGACACCCAGCATTGATCTCTGGGCTCCACATGTATTCACACACATGTCCATGCACACCTACGACCATGTGCGAACACCAGCATACAAATCTATGAACATCACACACAATTAACCATCACGCTGCCTAAATTTTTTTTTCTTGGAAAATCAGAGGCAACTTCAGTGTTAGAGTCTTTTGACTTGAGTACTTTTTTTTTATAGCTATTGAGCTTTTTAGGAGCAAACTGTCAAGTGGAGAAACTGAGGTAAGAGGAAGTAGGAAGGCTTCTGAGAGTGGTCTGAGGTGATATCCATTTCACAGGCATATCAAAGTATCTGACCATCAGAATATGAACAATATTTATTGGTCAATTTTACCCCAATAAAGTCTGTGAAGAACTGAAAGTGAACTTAGCTCCATAACCATAGTCCTGCCTTTGGGGAAGCAATTATTGTTTTTCTTGGTGTGATTCTATCAGTTAGGTTTGGGGAGAAGGCACTTCTCTCCAGGCACTGTGGTGAAGAATAGGCTTTGAGCTCTAATGACCTGGATTCAAAGCGTGGTATGGCCATCAGTGGTAGCATAGTATCAGTAACAGTCCAAACTGTTTTCCTCGTCAACAAGTGGCATCTTAGGATACCTGTCATGGAGAGTTGTTACAATAGTTAAGATGAGGCATTTAAAATAGTGTGATGCCTGGCTCTTCACACTTCAACATATAGCCTCTATTTTGTGAATTCTCATAGGGGTTGAGGGGATGGCTCAGTGGTTGAAGACACTTGCTTGCAAAGCCTACCTGCCAGGATTTGATTACTGAATCACCCATGTGGAGTTGCATAGGTGTTCATTTGCAGCAGCAAGAGGCGTAGGTATGCCCGTATACACACCCACAAATAGTTACTGGGTGGGTAATTATTTTACAAATTTATTTTCATTAGGACATTATCATATATGAAGTGGATTAGAGCGATTTTATCAGGGCTCTGACAGAGAACATACTAGTCAGATTTT
The DNA here is from genome assembly GCA_004024765.1 of Zapus hudsonius. NCBI lineage: Eukaryota > Metazoa > Chordata > Mammalia > Rodentia > Dipodidae > Zapus > Zapus hudsonius. The sequence continues at coordinate 790 of PVHP010006510.1, read as the reverse complement.
AATTTGGGAAAGAGGATGGAGACTGGTTCCATGTACGGACAATAATGAGGTTCCAGTGATGCATGTTGGGGTCCTGAGGGCTGTTCTGTGAAGCACTGGATACATTGGGGGGCACAGAACACAGCCGATTATTCCTCTGTCTAGTCTAAGTGGACACATCACAAGGCAGAGACTGTCTATAACCTAGTAATACAACACTATTAAATTTTCCAAGGTTTTGAATCTAATTGTGTTTACTTCTAAAATAATAATATAAAGAGAATCCCAGTTGAGGGATTCCATCAATAGCCCCATGACCTCTGGCACTCCTTACCTCAAGATGAAGACAAGGGGTGAAATGGTCTCGAAGATCCCTTGCCTCGCATTCCACGGCTTTAAAATGATGCTGGAGCCAATGTTATGTAGTTCTTTTTATAGGAATGCACTTTGCCTGGGGAGAGCAAGACCATATGCCAGGAACATTGTATAAGTCAGGTCAATTAAGAAGGACTGCTTCTTCAGCCTTGGGTTGGCTTCAGCAAATCTTCAGAGTTGGCTTTTTTATTTATAAATCTGTAGAGGACCAAATCAACTCAGCCTCTGATGAGGGCGTGGAGGAGCAAAATGTAGTTCAAATGCATTCCTAAATCATGAATTCTTCTCATTGACGTGTGTACTGTCACAGAAGGTGACGGTGAAGCTGTGTGTCACAAACAACCTCTGACAGACGTCCCTGGGAGGCCCGGGAGGGAGGTGTTCCTGCCACATGGCCGAGTCTGACTCTGCTCTGCCACAGACCAAAGGCTGGCAC
>PVHP010006509.1:32880-60316 GCA_004024765.1 Zapus hudsonius | reverse complement strand
CAAGATTTAAAACAAACAGGGCACCATCAATCTCTAACTCCAAGCTCAATGATTCTTAACCAATAACACAAGTCTCTTGGAGATTCAATTCCGCCCCTCCAGTTCGGCTACTAACAGTCGGGGAAAAGGTCATCCGGTACTGGCAGCTCGCCTTGGCACCCATCCATAGTTCTGGAACTCTTTGGGTCTCCATGGCAACACACAGTTCATCCTCATGGCTCCATCAGGCTCCATGCAGGCAACCTTGCACACCTGCTTCACATGCCGATGGTCATTTTTCAAAAACAAAAGTGTGTTGCAAATCCAATGACCCTGTCTTTCTAACCATCTCCATTCCACAGAACCAGGTGGGCTACCAACTTGTTAATCCAGGGGGGATCAAAGCATTCAGGCCCCTTACTTCAAAGAGTCCACATTCTTCCTGTTGTTCCAATGCAGACCAGCTGGCTGAATCTCAATGGTTTTTATCTCTCAAACAATTGCAGGTGAACGGGCAGCAGTTTCGACCCAAAGATCTTTCTTTCTGTGCCATCTCCATCTGCTCACACCAGTCCATCTTTACATAAAACAACCCTGCACAGATTTCCAGGACACAGGCAGGCAAAATGCAGCAGGCCTCTCACACAAACTGCTTCTGGCACAGTCCTGGCCAAGTTCTTTCTCCCCCTCGTAAGCCAAACCTCACAGTCCATAGTTCTCATTACATTCAGGTCTTTAAACTCTGACCAGAATGATCCATGAAGCTGTACTCACAACACTGCGAGGCATCTCTTAGGTCGAGATTTCAAATCCTTCCATATTCCTCCTGATCACTTCCAGAAGACCAGAGCCACAAGACCAAGGTTCTAGCAGCAACAGATGACCCCACATCCTGGTACCAAAACTGTTGCAGTCAGCTTTCTAGTTGCTGCGCAGAAAGAACCCAAACAAAAGTGGCTTGTAGAGGAATGGGTTTATTTGGCTTACGGACTTGAGGAGAGACTCCATCCTGGCAGGGAAAACGATGGCATGAGCAGAGGGCTGGACATCACCTCTGCCACAGCACTGCAAACAGCGGCAGGAAGGTGTGCCAAATACTGGCAAGGGGGAGCTGGTTTATAACCCCCATAAGCCCACCCCCAACAACACAGCTTCATCGAGGTTGTAAAACCCAAACTGCCATCAGCTGAGGATTGATCTATCAGCACACATTCATTTGTTTGTGGGGGACACCTGGATCAAACCATGACAACATCCTTTTACCCTTAGGAGATTACTGCATTTAGCGTTAAGGTTTGTTTCTTGAAGGCAGCAGCTGGAAGGGTCCATGTTTCTGATCCATCCTGCTAGCTTGTGTCTTTATATAGGAGAGTTAAGACCATTTACATTCAAAGTTATAACTGTAAGGTTTGCTTTAATTCTTGCCATGTTTTAGGGATTATGGGGGTTGATATCTGAACTGTTATTAGTAGCACTTTGGTGTTGCTTATCATGCTTGTTCTCTGTTCCTTTCCTGGGATCAGTTGCTGGTCTCATCTGCATGGAGAATCTCCCGTAGTATCTTCTTTTGTGTTCAAGTAAATGTAGAGCTGGCTTATTTCATGGAATGCTTTCAATTCTCCATTGTTTATGAGGGATAGCTTTGCTGGGTACAGTAGTCTAGGTTGGAAGCCATACTTCTTTAAGCCTAGAGGAGCATTATTCCAAGAATTTCAAGCTTTTAAGGTTTCTACAGAAAAGTCTGAGGTAAGTCTAATGAGTTTGCTTTTGTAGGTGATGAGCTTTTTTCTCTCACTGCTCTAAGGACTTTCTCTTTGTTCTCTATGTTTAGCATTGAAACTCATATAAGTCTTGGAGAGGTCCTCCTTTGTTCCAATCTATTTGGGGTCCTGTGGGCATCTTGTATTTGTTTGGGTTTCTCTCTTTCAAGGTAAGGAAAGTTTTCTTGAATAATACTGTTGAAAATATTTTCTATGCCCATAGCCTGGTTTTCTTCTCTTTCTAGGATCCCCATGATCCTGAGATTACATCTTTTTATGGTATCCTACAGGTCCCTCATATTTTGTTTGCTTACTTTTTGAACTTATTCAAATTTCTGATTTCCCTGTCATTCTCTTCTGTTTTATCTTCCATATCTTATATTCTGTCTTCCAAGTTATTGATTCTAGAGGTGATGGATTCTAGAGAGGTTCTTATTACTTCTGTTTGGTTTTTATTTCCTGATACTTCTTTTTGAATTGCCTCTCTCATTATGTTGAAATGTGTTTTCATTTCAGGGTTTGATTTACTTACTTCTTCCAGGTATTCATTTTTATATTTGCTCTCATGTTCATTGAGTTTACTTAGTTGGTTTCTGAGGTCTTATGTTTTCTGGATTGCCTTTAGTTCCATCACTGATATTCTTAGGTCGATTTGATTCTCCTCTATTATATTAAGTATGGCAAAGCTTGTGAACTGACTGTCTAATTTTTTGAATAATTTATCAATCTTTTCTTCCATGTGTAACATTAATATTTTTATAGTCTCTATGTCAGTATGTTCTGGGCTTAATTTCATATTGTCCTGGGCTTGCATCTGCTGTCTCCCTTTTACACTTTCCCTGTTGGCTTTCCCCTTGGGACTTGGCAGGTTAGGTGTGAATTCCTCAGCTCGTATATTCTTCTTTTATTGGGATTTGCCCATTTTGATTCCACTTAGAGTGGTTAGGAGGTGTCTTTTTGATTTGTACACTTCAACAGTGTGGACAGGGTTGCACTGGGCTCCACAGAGAGTGTTGGGCACTCACTTGGTTTGTCTTGGAGTGTGTGCCCTCAGAACAATAGCTGGGCTGGTGAGTGTATCAGCTCCATGGGGTTTGGGGCTTAGTGACCCTTCATGTTGATGGAGCTGCTTTTATGATAAAGTGGATCTCTGGGAACCTGTTGGTGTGTGCTGTTCATCTACTGGCCAGTGCAGACCTCCTGGGACCTGCCTGTGCCTGCTGGTCAGCTGCCTGCCAATGGAGAATTCTAGGGACTGGGCTGGGACCATCCTGGGCCCAATGGGCAGCTGTGGGCCAGCATGGTCTTTCAGGAACCGGCCTGGACCTGCCGCACAGCTTTGGGCTGACATGGGCATTCTGGGATCTGCCTGGGACCTGACTGAGACCAGCCTGGCCCTGCTGGGCAGCTGTGGACTGGCATGGGCTTCCTGTGACCTTCCTGGGACTGCCCTTGCCCCACTGGGCATCTGTGGCTGTGTGGGCTTTTGGGGACCAGGCTATATCTGTTTGCCCAAGGACCAGCTTCTGCCTGTGTGTGTGATGGTGAGTCTGGGGAATGAGTTTGGCCAAGGATCAGGTGCTGCAAGAGAGTGAAGGGGCCATGGGAGGGAAGTGTGCCAAGCTGGCATGGGCTCGGGTCAGGGCACAGCTGGGAGGAGACAATGGGTGATGGTGGGAACTTGTGGTGGAGGAGGGGCAGCTCTCCTGACCTCTGTGGGAGCGTGAAACATTTGGGCATCTTGGTCTAGTCTGGTGGTGGAGCTGAGGAGGAGGTTTTCTTGGGTCGGGGTCAGCTGGGATCTGGGGTCTGTATCCCAGCTGGAATCTCAAACCCTTATGGGGAGGATTCTGGCATGGCTGCTAGTCATTGGGCATCTTGTTCCCCCCCCCCCCTTTCATTCTTTTGGAATGATGTATCTTCACAGCACATTTTATTTGAACTTCTTGGTTTTTTTTTTTTTCTGCTACAAATTTCCCTTTATCTTGTAGTAGTTGTGTCTATGAAACCCTTGTTCTGATCTGTGTCACAATAGTCTTTCTTGATCTGAAATGTCATATTATGGGAACCTTGTATTGTGAACTCCTCTGTTCATACAGTTTAATATTATTTCATACAGTTCTCTTATACAAGGTTTTATCTTCCAGTTTCTGTTGCCTCTCAGCAACAATAGACCTGAATATATTAAGTGAAAAACTACAGAAATAAAGAGAGACCACATTCGTACAACTTTTATGTTATCCTTTTTATTGCAGTGATAAAATACCTGACATAAATGAGAAAGATTTAGTTTGGCTCAGTCTTTCAGAAGTATCAGTCTTTGCTCAATGTTTTCCATTAGCTTTGGGTTTGAGACTAGCATCAAGGGGGCAAAAGAATATACAGAGCCATTTGCTCATCCCAGGAAGGAAAGGAAACAAAGAGGTAAGACAGGACCCAGGAACCAAGTAGATTCTGTACATGTATCCCCACCTTCCTTCTTCAAGCCAGGCCTCATCTACAGTTTCCACCACCCCGAAAAATAGCACTCCAACTTTTAGGACCCAGTTTTCATCACAGGAGTCCAGGATGGGTGTTTCCTAGTCAAACTGTCACAAATATGTTAGTATAATGCCTCTATTTTATTGGTAGTCATTGTTAAAATCTTACTTTACCTAATTGATAACTTAAAAGATGAGGAATATATGTGGTACAGTTAGAGTTTGCTATGATCTATGTCATTAGGCATCTGTTATAGATCCTGGGACATATATATAAGAGATAAGGGGAGACTTCTGTTTTGCAATTTTTAAAAAATATTGTTTATTAATAATTAATAATTTTATATTTCTGTTTTATTTCAGTTTATGAACATGTTATATGATTTTTAATTAATTTCTACTATTCATGAACATAAGAGTTGATTTCAGCCTTAGAAACATTACAGGTGTTTTTTCAAATATGTTTTCATATTTCCTCAGAAAATTCCTGAGTGGAACTATTTGATTGGGTTGTAAACATATATTAAACTTTACAACAAACCACCATTGTTTGACAATATACATGTCCCATTTTGTATTCTAAACAGCGATGCATGAGTATAACACTTGTTTGATTTTGTTGATAATAATTGGAGTAGTTAGTAATAACCGTTTCAGTGGGTGAGGAAGCATCATTCTTTAATCTTATTTTATGTTTACTGGATGACTAATTAAGTGTAACATCATGCCATGGGCCCTTGGAGAATCTAATTTGTGAGGTTGGCGTTTTATACAACATCCTGTGAATTGGAATACCCCATACTGCAGGGTGGATCATTTGGTTCTTTAAGATTCCAGAAGGAAACACTTGCATGTACAGGAATCTCCTGAAACTTAGAAGATTGACAAAGCTCCTCCCTAGAGTTATAAAAAGAGTAAGGTCTGCTGATGAGAGGAGACTCTCCTATTGGTGAGCAGCCTATAAGGGGGGCATTGAGCTCTCCAGGTGCAGCCTCCATGAGTCCTCACCTATGCTGGGATGGGCTTCTGATGCATCTGCCTTTGAGCCATCCATGCTCCTATAAGCAATCCTTCACTCACTGAACCCAATAAAGTTGTTGCTGCACTAAGGTAGACTTGTGTGAAATTGTTTCTTTGGTCTGTTTAGGATATCTTATATGGAGTGAATTGATGCTTATTCATGTCTCCCCAGAAAAAGTTAACAAAACAAGTACATTTCAGGTTTTTCTTGCTTTAACTAGAACTTGGATGTTTTGCTCTGTGTATGTACATGGGTGTTCTTTGCACACAAAGATATCACATCTCATGAATCTACATATGATGTGGATGGAAATAATGGCATGCATGTCACAAATGCTTCCATTGAGAATATTTTCACCAACTCTATGGCTTATCACTCTATTTTATTAAGTGTTTCTTGAAGAGTGTTTAAGTTCAAGCATGTCTGGATCATTGACCTTACATATTTAAAATGTATTTTATTACATTTTCTAATTGGTGGCAAAAAGCAATTTTACATTGTTATAAATTTTGTTCTCTCAACTTTTAATTGTAGCAGTGATATTATTATTATTATTATTATTATTCTGATGCAGACTCCCCCTTCCTTTGTCAAGCTAAGCTTCATCTCCTAAAGTTTATACAATCCACGAAACAGCACCAACATGTCAGCTGCCCATGTTCTTTCTAGTGTATGTTTTTGTGTCCTTTTAGCAACACATCCCTGACAGGTAGGTTATAGAAATTTAAGTGAGTAAATATTTTCCAAAGTTGACACTTCCCATTTCTGGTTGCCTCTCATCATCAGCCACTGGTAACTATTGTTAACTGGAGAAGGTACTGTATGGTGGTTTGGACAAAACACTCTACCAAAAGCAGCTCATGGGAGGAAATTTGTTTCTTTCGGCTTATAATTTAGGGGATGTCTTATCCTGGTAGGGGAAGCATGGCAGAATAAAAACCTGGGAAATCACATCATTTCAAAATAACAGGAAAGAAACTGAATAACTGAGCTAGCTCTGAACACCCAGTGGGCTGAACTGATAAACCTCAAGATCCATCCACAGTGGCACACCTCTTCCAGTAAGGCTCTGTATCCCTAAGATTCCACTAGTTAGGGACCAAGTATTTAAAGGACATGAGGAAATGGGGCAGACACATGCTCCAAATTACCTTTTCCTCCTGGAAGCTGTCACTGCTACAATGAATGGATAATCTGATGGATAGACGTGGTAGGGTCACAAACAAAGGGTCCCCCTCATTTGGTGCCTGCAGAGCAAGAGAGAACCTTCCCAGTTTGCTTCAAAGGAGAACAGAGTGGAAGGATTTGGTAAGTTTGCAAAAACAGTGATTTCTATCAGCAAACTCTGGAAGCTTCATTCAACTACAGGTTTTCCATTGCAGTTCACAGCCAGTTTCTCCCTTAGGATTGACTGCCAGATATTCAAGGAGCCATATGAAAAAGAGTTGTCCTGGCTGAGCTAAGGTCAGAAGAAATTAAATAATGCAATAATGTTGGAGACACATTCTACTTTCTTATCACCTTGTGTTTGTGTATAGCTCTGTTAGCTTCAATACTGTGCAAACTTTATCATTAGTTCCTTGGAGATTTCTGGTACTGCCTCAAATTAAATTCAGCAAAAGGCTTTCATCAGTTATTGTCAGATCTAGGTAGAGAGGAATAAGTGTAGAATACAATGGAAAGATAGAAAAAAATAGAAATAGACTAGAGAAAGAAAATTGAATGGGGAAGTGGTGAAAGCCAGCATAGATGAAAGAGAAAGACAAAGTTACAAAACATATCCTAAAAACATACTGTACAACATAGTTATTATTTTCTTTCCATTTCAAAATCTTTTAAACACTGTAGATCAAATATGTCTTATTATTAAGTAGCTTATAAATTATATAATATATATATTATTTATATAATTAGAGATGAAAATTATGAGAACTCCTTCCTGTACTGAAATGAATATAATGTAATGCTTTTCAGCATCTTTGGCATTACAGCAATTACCCTCTCTTGCTGGGACTAGATATCTGACCAGAAGCAGCTTAATGAAGGAAAAGGTTTCCCCTGTAGTTTCAAGGGGAAATTTCATTATGGTGGGGAAAACACAACTGAAGTAGCCTAAAGGGCATCACATGTTGTCATATCAGCAACAAAGAAACATCAACAGAGAGTGGGCTATGAACACCTAGTAGGCTGGCCAAATAAATGCATGGCCCACCTCCAGTGACATGCATCCTCCAGCAAGGCTCCACCTCCCAAAGGCTCCACCAGCTGGGGAAAAAGTGAGGCTTAATTACAAACATATGAGGCTATATGTTATACTCAAACTATATTACAACTATTTATTCTATCTACAATCTAGCATCTATCTATATCTATCATCTACCATCTACCTACATCTATCTTTATTTATTATTCTTCTATGATCTACTTATATCTGTCTATAACTCTATCACCAATCTAAATTTTGTCATCTGGCTTGTATAGTTTGTCCAGAAAGAATAATTTGTTCAATATTTTACATTAATTATTATATATTTTAATCCAATTTATTCAGTTATAATTTATAAAATAAAGGACAGTTCATTCAAATATTAAGTATGAGCGTGACAAACATATGGATATGTTAATAACCACACCATTCATATTTGCATCACAGTTGCATCATCCCAGAAGTTTACTGAAGGGGCAATCATCTCAATTTCTAACTAAGGAAAGCACTAATATATAAATCAATATGAGTTTTATATACTCTCTGTATAGCCCACATTAAGTATATATTAAGCTTGACAGGTGATACAATTAACAATAATTCCAACCTTATTTTACACTTATATCTTTTTAAATCACTTCTGCACACAGCTTTTAAGATTCATCTCTGTGTGCATATATGTGAATGCATTAATACATTATCATTTCATTATCAGTTCTGCCTATTTCTGGTTTAACAGAGCATTTTTATGATAAAATATGACATCCTATTTAGGAATTTATAAATGGACTGTTAAGTTAAAGTTGCCTTCTATTCCTAGGGTTCATTGAAAGGAATGTATTTTGCATGTATGGGTGTCTTCTCATGAATGGGTGTTATATTTCTTTCTCTGTTGAAGTGATTGTTTTTTCTTCTTTATATGTTAAAGTGAAAAATCACATTTTTCTATATCTTTATTATCCTAAAATAGATACAATGTATGAGCAAATAATGTGTTGGTATCCCCATTTCCTTCATCCCTGTCCCCAATCAGCTGGGCATACTGGATCAGTTAATGGGGTAGAGGGTTATGCATAGCCTAGGAGTCAATCAGGCTCCACTGCACCTTTGTATGTTGTTGCTGAGGGGGAAATGTCTCTGGAAATTCTCCCCCACCATGGCTCTTACATTCTCTCTGCCTCCTCTTCTGCTCAGTTCCCTGAGTCATGGTGGAAGAGTTTTAAATCTGCTTTATTGTTGAGGTCTTAGGTAGTCTCTGTACTTCTGCTTTAGGTTGTGTTGAAGATCATTGGTGTCTGTCTCACAGGCTTATCCTTGGTTGACTGATTGGCTGTGTTTATAGGTCTCTTGATTCTCCTGTCACTCTCTGAGGTGTTTCCTTTGGGACCTACACGGTAGGCCTGGAGTGGTTAATGTCTTGCCGGGATGTCAGCCATCTGTCTGTGGCTCCTTGGCAGGGTCCGAAAGACTATGGCTCTCAATGCCTTCTGAAAAATACAAACAGAATCTCTATCAGAGAGTGAGACCAGTATACATTAACTGAGGTACACATTTCTAAATTGGCATGATTCTATTGTGAGTGACCTCTCTGTAGTTCTCTGGTAAAGTGAATTTCTTTGTGGGGTCCAAGATTTTGGTTCCCAGAGGATTTTGCTTTGAGTCCCAATTTCAGTTAAAGTTTCTTTGTCACTGAGTGGACTTCTTGGTCAAATTAAAAGCTATTACTACCCCATGAGGCTTTGGTGCCTCTAATGCACAAGTGACCATTTCTTGGCTCACTGATATCTCCCAGAAGGAAGTGTGTTCAGTCTGCTCATGGTAACAGTCTGCATTTTATGTCAGTGGTCTCTGCCTTCTCTAACTATTATTGACCAGTTTCCCCTGGCAGCTTATGTAGCACCTTCTAGCACTGCACTTGCTACCATCTGGGTCTTGCAGGGTCTCTCAGTGCTATTCAATGACTTTCTGTGGCTTCTTCAGCAATAAGAGCTTTGACAGAATCCTGTCTTGTTTTGGGGACCTCGTGTGTCTCTTGGTTCAACAGTTCAGTGAGGGAGGAGGCAGTGACTAGGACAGGGAGTTGCAGGTATGATAAATTTTTCCTGGGGTTAGGCTTCCTCCCCTTCTATACTTGGCCCCTCTTAACAGATGATGCCCACTTCCTCCACAATAGTATGATACTAAGGATTTTATTATCTTGACTCATTATTGGTTTAGCATATTGTATAAGTCCCCCCTTCCTCCTCATGATTCCTTCCACCTCTTTCACAGTCTTTCACTTCCCTTGATAGGATTGCTTAGAGAGTAAGCTTAACCTGGTAAGGAACTGAATATGAAGGAGAAAATGCTGCATTTGACTCTGTTCTTTTCTGAGTTCACTAAGTAATATCAGCTCAAAGGCAGTCCACTTTTATCTAGATTTCATTTTTTCATATTTTCCTTTTCACTGAGTAGAATTCCACAACTGTGATACCCATTCATCCAGGGATGGGCATTTCGGTTGATTCCAATTCTTGGCATTTATGAATTAAGCTGTGATAAACATGGTTGAGCAAATATCTCTGTGCTGAGGTGTGATATCTAGAGGGTAAATGCCTAGTAGAAGGTAGCTGGGTCTATTTGGAGCTCCATGTCCATTCTGTTCAGGAGTTTCCACAATGCTTTCCATAGTGGTTGAATGAGTTTGCAATCCCACCAGCAGTGAATGAGGTTTCCTTTTTCTCACATCCTTGCCAGCAGCTGTTATTGTTGGATTTATTTTTATTTATTATTATTTTTTTTGGTGAGACAATTATTTATTTATTGGACAGGGCATAGTCATTTAAGGGGAGGAAACATATCCAAACATGGGTTTAGCTTCGTGTTCCAGGCATCAATGCTCACAAGAAACACTACTCAAAACATTATGAAAACAGGCCACATATAACCAGAAAGATGATGTCATGTCATTCAAAAAACACTTAGTAAACCAGTCTTAGAGAGTTATGGCATATATTAGTCTCCAATTCACCAACTGGCATTTTCTGCAGCTGAGCCAATAGCATTTGGCTACTTCCCTAGTTACTAGGAGAGTTCCTGTAGTCTACAAACATCTGATTGTTACACACTTCTCATATTTCTGAATGTCACTACAATCATGTCAACTGCTAGCTTTAACTAGCTCATATCACTATATTTTTGAACTATAACAGGCCATAATAAACTATTGCAATGTTGTAAATGCCATACTTAATACACAGCATTTTTACAATGCACTCAAATCTTGTTTAAAGTACCATACATGAAAAGGACAGCAGAAATTCACTGGAGTAATTATTTGTTTTAATTGGGGAGTTCACATGGCCCAAGGTATACAAGCTATAAGCAAAGATAGATATACCTGACTACTACTGTACCAACTCTTTGACAAATTATTTAGCATCAATGTCAGCAGGATTTTGACTGGACAGGCAGATAAATTTCAATATCCACTCTAGACACTGCCAATATGTTATAAGCAGTAGTATATTATGAGAACTATTGGAAGACTAACTTCTTAAATTTATTAACCAACCATTTTCTTCCTGCTGTGATGCTTCAGATGTACTGGAGCCTTGTACACAGTAATCAAGCACTCTACCACTGAGCTCCACCTCTAGCAGCACAACCACTTCATTTCACTGCACTGATTTTGCAAGAGGTGAATAAGCATATAGGAAGCATACTAGTCATCAGAGATGGTCAGGGGCACACAGGGAGAAAACAAAGTAGCTGACTGCTAAAAAGTACAGGGCTTCATTAGGGGTTATGAGATATCCTAGATTTGTGATGTGGTTCTACAATTTTTGAATAAATTAAAATCACTTGATTGTACCTTTTTTTTGAGACAAGGTCTTACTCTGTATCTCTGTCCAGGATGGCGTCAAACTTACAGTGATCCTCCTGCCCAAGTTTTGGGATTACAGGTGTAAACCACCATGCATGGAAAATGCATCCTTTAACAGATTGAATTATGAGGTATGTGAACTTTTTTTCAGTAACACTGCTATGAAAATAGTAAGAAAGGAAGACAGCCCTCAAAGAGAAGAAAACAAAAGTCCCTGCCAAATCAACTTGAGTGAGGCAATAGTGGATAAGCCTCATGTAAGAAGTGTGCCTCTTCATGTTATTTTGACTTTATCATTACATTAGTCCTTGGCTTCACTTTTTCTTCTGGTGGGAAGGGGTGAGGCCAGTTCTTATGATCCTCTTGGCTCAGCCCCCTTAAATGCTAAAATTAAAGGCATGTGTCACCACACTTGGATATTTTAAACATATTTTAAAATTATTTTAGGTGATCAGCATTTTTTTTTTTTTTTTTGGTGGTAGGGTCTCACTCTAGCTCAGCCTGACCTGGAATTCACTATGTAGTCTCAGGGTGGCCTTGAACTCACAGTGATCCTCCTACCTCTGCCTCCTGAGTGCTGGGATTAAAGGCATGCGCCACCACGCCCAGCTTATTGTTGGATTTCTTTATGATTGCCATTCTGACTGGAATAAAGTGGAATCTCATTGTAATTTTGATTTGCATTAACCTGATGCTTAAAGATGATGAGCACTTTCTTAAGTTAAAATAGACCATTTGTGTTTCCTCCTCTGTGATTTCTCTGTTGAGATCAATGTACAATTTTTTGAGGGGGCTGTTTGATTCATTATTTTTTGAGTTGTTTGTAAGCTCTAGAAATTAGACCTTTGTCTGTGTCATAGATGGCAAAAATCATCTCCCATATTGATGGTCTGTTGGCTCTGTGTATGGTATGTTTTTCTGTAAAGAAGCTTTTAATCTTGACAAAGTCCTATTGGGTTAAGATTGTTCCACTTACTGGGCTCTTGGAGATTTACTGAAAAAAATTTCCTTTCTCCTAACTCATGGAGAGTTCCTCCTATCTTTTCTTCCTGGGTGTCATGGTTTGATCCAGGTGTCCCCCACAAACAATTGAATGTGTTCTGATAGATCGATCCTCAGCTGATGGCAGTTTGGGTTTTACAACCTCGATGAAGCTGTGTTGTTGGGGGCGGGCTTTTGGGGTTATAAGCCAGCTTCCCCTTGCCAGTGTTTGGCACACCTTCCTGCCGCTGTTTGCAGTGCTGTGGCAGAGGTGATGTCCAGTCCTCTGCTCATGCCATCGTTTTCCCTGCCAGAATGGAGTCTCCCCTCGAGTCCATAAGCCAAATAAACCCATTCCTCCACAAGCCACTTTTGTTTGGGTTCTTTCTGCGCAGCAACTAGAAAGCTGACTGCAACAAGCCCAAAGGAGGAACACACTCTCTTTTTTTCTTTTTATCCTCATGTGTTACAGCTAGACATGTCTCTGTCCCGTGTGACTTGAACCACCTCTGCATCCACTGGAGTTTCAAGTTGCTTAGGTGGAATCTCTGTTTGTACCTAAGTTTTCTACCTACTTAAAAATTCACTTACACTTTCACAGTTATCAGAGTGATAATGTACTTCACCTCTGCCTGCACTGGTGATGCTAGCTTGCCCCCATCTTCCCAGAATCAACAAATCATATTGTTTGTTAAAGAATGCTGAACCAATTTTGAAATACATAAATAAAATTTACTTTTTATTTTGAATTTTCCCATTTCTATAAATCTTCATTTCATTTATAATTATTTGATTATCATTTTTTAGTCTATGGCAATGAATAATATTGCTTTGTCATAGTATTTGTCATTTTACTAATAGGGCTATCCTGGCTTCCTAATTTTTGAAATCTTTTTTATTTTTCACTTTCCATTCTTTATTTTGTGTGTGCATGCATGTGGAGGTGTGGCTTGACTTGTGGGTGGGTGTGCATGTCTATACACCTGTGTGTGGTGAGAGGACAACATTGGGTGTCATTCCTCAGTGTGGTAGCTTAAATATGGTAGTTTAAATGCATGGCCCAATAAACTCAGTTGTTTTGTTACTTTTTTTCCTTTGCTTCTCTATCTTGTACTTAATAAATTTATTTTCTAAATCATCAGTTATTCCTGTGGTGGTTTGAATCATTTGTCTGCCATAACCTGTGAGTTATGAATGCTTGGTTCTCAGCTGATGGCAAATTGGGAGGCAGAGCCTTGCTAGAGGAGGTATGTTGACACAGGTTGGCTTACGGGTATTATAGCCAGCTCTTCCTTGTGAGGGTTTGGTTCATTCTCTTGTTGCAAACAGGTGATATACACAACTCCTCCATCTATCCTCAAGGCTGTAGGCCAAAATTAAAACGTTCTTCCCATCAGCTGCTTTTGGATGTATGCTTTGTCCCAGCAACATGAAAGTAAGTACAGCAAAGGGTTTTGTTGCTTGTTGTAATTCTTGTACCTCTTCGTGTTCTGAAGTCTAATTTGTCTGATATTGATGGTAGAAATATATAAGATTGTTTCCATGTGCTGTTAATATGGAAAATCTTTTTTTTGTGGACAGGATTTGTGCAAGTGTGTGCCCATGCACAAGGAGGAAAGAGGATGCCTTGAGTTTTGTTCCTCAGAAACATCATAAAAATTATCTTTTTTTTTCTCTGGTGGGTTGGGGGTGTTGAAGCCTGACCTGGGCTAAGTATTCACTATCTACTCTCAGGCTGTCCTCAAACTTACAGCTATCCTCCTACCTCAGCCCCCCTCAGTGCTTGAATTAAAGGTGTGTGCCACTGTGCACACAAGAGAGAGATAGAAAATAGGTTTTCAGGGCCTCTAGCAACTGCAAAGGAACTCCAGGTGCATGTACCACTTTGTGTATCTGCCCCTACTTGGTTACTTGGGAATTGAACTCAGTTCATTAAGCTTTGCATTCAAGCTCCTTAACTTCTGAGCCTTCTCTCCAGACCAACATTTTGTTTTGAGGCAGGGTCTCTCCCTGGAGCTCATCCATTACAGGTGAGCCAGCAAGTCCTGGGGATCTTCCTAACCCTCTTCAGCCCTGGTATTATAAGAATGAGTTATCATACCTGGTACATGGTTTTTGGAAGTAAAACTGAGATCCTAATGCTTGTGGGGCAGGCATATTTCCAACTACGCTATCTTCACAGCTCCACAGCATATCTTTTTATAAACTATAATTGCTTAAAATTGTTTTTTGTTCTGGTGAATTATCTTCCAGCTGATCACCCTCAATGTGTGAGTAGGGTTGGCTTTGCTCTCTATTGAGGCAGATCTGTTATAAACTCAAGTTATTTTCTGACTTGGCAGATTAAACTCAAAACTCTGGCTCCTAAATATCTTCTGTGAGGGGCTGGCTCAAGCTTTCTAGAGCAGGTAGGTCTTCAGGAGATAGTCTAGTTTCAGTGTTTGGTTTTTATGATATCTCCATAAATGTATAGAAGGAAAATGAGTCTACATATGCTATGTAGGCAAAAACTTTAAAATCCTCCAGCATAGTTCAACTGCAGCTTTCTCTGTACTATTTTCAGTACCATACCTTTGATAACACCCATCCTACCCTTGAACAAAGTACCCTATTGACCCTTCCTTCATGATGCTGTGTGTGTCTGACCCCAGCACCGCAGCTGCCTGGATCTCATCTCTAACTCCTTAGATCCCTACTTAGTGCTAGGAAATGTCCTCAGGATGCTAGCAGTTTTGTTTCTCATCTCTATGATCACATACTCCCACAAGAAGCAACTTAGGGGAGGAAGGGTTTATTTGGGCACACAGTTTGAGGCAACACAGTCCATCATGGCAGGGAAGGCATAGTGACAGTCAGCAAGATCCATGGCTGTGGAAGCGTGTGACTACAACTATTCACCTCCTCACACCTGGGTGAAACAGGAAGTAGACAGCAGAGGGGTAGCACAGCCAGGGCAAAACTTAAAGGGCAGCCCCTAGGGACTCACTTCCTCAGCAAGACTCCATCTACTAGTGCTTCCACTGCCCACTTGCTTCAAACAATGCCATCAGCAGGATCAAGGGTTTAAACATATGAGCTGATGGAGCACAGTTTACATTGAATCCACAACAGGAAGCAGGCTGTTTTCTCAGGGTTAGATTATTGTCTAATATCTGGAAATGGTTGCAAGATTTTTTTCCTGGTTTTATGCTAGTTTGCTATGATTATTAAATCTAGTACCAGTTATTATATCACAGCTTTAAGAAAAAAATAATAATATTTAATTTTGAATATAAAGGTCATTACATCTGTAATGGGGGCAAAGAGGGAACTTCACTGGTGAAGAGGAAAGCTTGTTGGTGAAGGCAAGTCCAGATTCTTCAGTAGGTAAGTCTGTTTTTTCCTAAGGCCTTTAGCTGATTGGATAGGGCTCAGCAATATCATAGAGAAAATTTTACCTTACTTGAAGCCTAATCATTGATATGTTTTATATATATACATATATATACATATGTATATATAATATAATATAATATCGTCATTACAGCATCTACACTATTGAACCTGGGTACTTGGCACACTCCAATTGACCCCTAAAATTAACAAGAAACATAACTGGCATTCTCATTTGGTCCCTATAAGTATACTTCAATTGCTAATAATTGATTTTAATATTTCTTAATTCCTAGAATTTAAATTTGTTTCTTCTATTCCTTATTTTAGAGAAGATATAGTTGTTTCTATGTCATAGTTGAAATATTGCTTATTTCCTTTAGATCAGGTATAATAGTTAGAATTATTTTGTCCAGTAATTAAAATGACATTAAAATGGCATTAAACCAGTGAAATGGCATTAATATATTTTATTAATTGGCCCCCAAATTCTTCCATTACTATTTTAAATGTATGAGAATAATTTTCTACCTTGCTATAAAAATGCTCATTATTTTAAGAGTTTGATTGGATGAAGGGATATAGATTATGTTTGAACTTATTTAAATTTTTTCACATAGAAAATTGAGAAATTTAAATATAATTTTGCTACAAGTTTTCAGTTCTTATTTTGCCTAACGGAATTGCACTTGTGAGCATCATTTTGTAGACTTGTAGTGGGCAGTAAGTAATACAGTTCTAGTGAATGTTTCTTGTTATATATTCTTTATAATTTATCATTTTGCTAGCTATTATTTTTGTTTATATTTAGAATTAGCAGAAAACTTTAAAAGCAAATCGTTCTTAGCATGATGAATAAAACATTCATTCAGATGTTTGACTTATGGGAACCTCTTCTCATCCCCTAGTACTAGGGACAGAATTTAAGGCCTCTCACATGCTAGGCGAGCCTCTACCACTGAGCTATGTCTCCAGTCCTCTCCATGATTGTTTTATGCAACATATCTCACATGATATTTATGGAAAAGAATAGTTTTTTTTTTAAATTAAATGATTCTTATTTACAAAAGAACTTTCCAGTACTGAAGTGCTGAGGAGATGGCTCAGTGGATAAAGTGCTTGCCCCACAAGCATAAGTACCTGAGTTCAGATCCCCAGACCGCATGTAAAAACTGGAAGCTGTGGTGGACTTCTGAAATCTCAGCACATCATGCCAAGATAGGAAGTGGAGATAGTAGAATTTTCCAGAAGCTTCTGGACAGTTAGTATGTTGAACTCCGGTAAGAAGCAATGAGAATGCTTCAAATATGGTGTAAAGTGCAAAGATCAACAAACAAAAGTTGTCCTCTGACCTCCACATGAATTCCATGGAATGTGCATACCTCCTCACACACAACACACACATAATACACACACATGCATCATGCATATACGTCCACACACACCAAAAAGTTAAAGGAAAAATTTTCAGAATTAAATTTGGTGGTTTTCAATTTTTATATTACTAAAAACCATGTCTGAATCTATGTTTATATTACTTATTAAATTTTCCATATTGTCATAATAAACCATATAATATGGATAAGAAGGTCTTTGCCAAAACCATACAATAACCCCCCCAACATTTTCTCAAAGTATCTCAGACTCACTTCTAATATGTTTAAACATGTAGTTTTCATACAACCAATAGTTTGAAAATTAGTAATGGCAGTTTGAGTTCTTAATTAATTTTATGACAGAAGTTTTATTTCCAAAAACTGCTTGAAAATTTTATTTTGGCTTGTTTAATTCATTTACTTCTAATTCACTAAATTGAATGATCTGTCTAATTTTAAATTTGTGTATTCCAAAGAGTTTGAACAGCAGGAAAACTTGGCTGTAAGAGCAAGAATGTTTTATTGAACAGAGAGCTGAGAAGGCTTCTTTCTCCTTATTGTTTGTGCTTTAAAATCCTAAACCCAGCAAGAGATCATACTGAGTAGCCAGGTGGGATGTTCGACAGAGTAAGTGTGTCACTAGACTGAGTGAGACAAAGGGGAAGTACCTCTGGATGGTAGAGAGAAGGAGCCTGGCAGAAATTGGTTGAGGCAGGAGAGTATATCTTTCTGACTAGCTTGTGCTGAAGAGGATGAAAAGACTCAAAGAATAGGACACCTGTGAGTTTTCTGGCTTGACAAAATGTCCTCTTGTCTAAAGCAGAGAGCCTCTAGGCTTGAATGAAAAATTAGGGCTTCAGAGATTTTACATCCATGGTTGCCAGGCTCACTGATGCCTGAGGACCAAAGAAGTCTTCCCTATTTATAAAGAAACAAAAGTTCCCAGAGCTGTACCCAGAGGTCCAGGAGCCCATAGGAGTTAACTGCTGCATGTATTGTTCATCATGCAAACTGGATAAGGAATCATAGTCAATCCACAGAAAATAAATTAATATATCTTGAAAGTTGGAAACTCCACACTGAAATATATAGTTATTATCACTAAAGTGTATTCCTCCATATTCCTTTGAGATTTGTTAATATTTATTATAGTAGAAAATTAGAATTGAGTTAGAATTATGAATGAACAGTGATGCTGTCTCCTTAATTTTCATTGTTTCACCCTCCCCCCATACTCTTGGTTTCTTTTTATCTTGTCAAAAAATATCTTATGGCTTCAGAATGTGGCTATAATGTCTTCACTGTAGAATAGGTATTTTACCCCACTTACAAATATGTTACTACAATTATTAGTGTTCAACAACTGCCAGTGGCTGAAACTCATGCTCATTTATTTATGCCTGCTGTGTGTCATACTTGCTTATACAATGTGTCTGCTCATTATTTTATTTTATTTAATTTATTTGCATCTGTTTTTCAGGGTCTCTAGCTGCTGTAATTGAATGCCAGTCCAGCTTTACATGGGTGACAGGGGAATTGAAACTGGGTTGGCAGGCTTTGTAAGCAAGCACCTGTAACTACCAAGTCATATCACCTGTGTCACCAATTGCTTTTGCAAAGTAATCATTTTAATTTAGTGTACTAGATAGATAATGCACTGTAAAGTGCATGCATTTCATTTAATGCTCATCTTTATCTTGGGAGATTTTATTCAGTTTGTGTGATCATTTTCACTCATAATTTTCAGCCTTTTAAAAAGTTGTGATTCATTTGAGGGTTTATAAACTTATATGTGTAGATGAAATTTGACCCAGAACCTGTGTATTATGAGCTAAGAATGTTTTTACGTTTTTAAAGAGTTGCCAGAAAAATGAGAGAAATATGACAGGGACCATATGTATTATACATAATTTGAAATATCTACCATCTGAACCTTTAAAAATGTTTGCAGCCCCCTAATATGCTTTATTTCAAAATATATTTTTAGCAGATGACACTCCTGCTGCCCTTGCCTGTTTTTATCCAGTTGCTGGTTCAGGTGACTCTTGGACATAGCAGGTGGGGGCTCCATTTGCCCAACTCCATTGCTGGAGCAGGCACTTACTGTGTGTTTATTTGTGTTATTTTGCCTTTTATTTCTTCATTCTCCTCTACAGATCAGAATGACAGCAGATTTGCAAAGACTGTGAAAAATTATACTTCAGATACAGAAAAGAGTCTTGTTGCTAAAGCCTTCATTTGGCAATGGGGAAATTTTGCCTTGAGACATTTCGCTGTCTTTCCTCATCAGATGAAATAGAAGAATCATGACTGATATAAGAAAGATACTCACCAGCCAACAATGTGTGAATTCTCTAAATAATACCACATAAAATGCTAAATATTGAATAATTTTTAAAATATTACTGAAATAATAACAGTTAAGGAGCATGCGACCACCTTGTTCTCTAGGACTCCAGGTATTCCTATAGTTTTGGTGAATTTTCTAACACTGCTTACCCATGCAGGAGTAATTTATATAAGAAGAGAAATGTATGTAGCCAGGATTTATGTAGGTCAGTGGTTCTTAACCATGTCTGTATGATGGAGTTCACAGTGCTTTAAAGTCATTGTGGGCACCTGGGTCTCACTTGTATAGATTTGGGTTTCATTAGACTAGGGTGTGGTTTGAGCCCTGGGCATCTGGAACTTTCCACACACACCCCCTAGGATTTTTATGTGAGACTAAAGCAGAGAACTGCTGAGAATTAACTAGGAATTTAGAGATTTTATTGGGCTTGGATATTTCATTTTTTGAGTCATATTCTTAAAATAAAAATGTGTATGAATCCAGAGGATGATTTCAATACTAAGCCCTCTTCCTATCCCTCATACATTTTTATTCCCTTGTAATATTTTTTCTGATGAAGTCAAATGTCCCTAGCTCTTTGTGAGTGAGGCTGGTGTGACTTCTTGTCACTTTGCCTGCCAGGAGGAATGAGCTGTACCAAGAGCTCACAGCTTGGTGCTGTTTCCCTCCACTAAGGAAAATGGGGTCTCTTTCACCTCTGTTGCACCATATGAACTGGCCCAAAAAAGCCAGAGTCTAAATGTCTGTCCCTTACCAAACTCCCCTCCTCAAACTTACCATCTTCTTCCTCCTTCTCTCCTGTACTTCCTTCTTCTGTGTATTACAAGGCCACTTTGATATACTGAAGAATAGAAATAAGGGTTTTACCAGGCTTATATCCACTGATTCTTTTATGGTTTAAAGCCAATGCTGGATCTGGAATTTTAAGACAACCATACCAGCAGACTGTCTAAACCCTACCCTAACTCTCTATTCCCTTTTCTAGCCAGCAAATTCATCTTTAACTTAACTAGGGATTTCTAAAATAAACATTTCTAATTAATAGTATCATTTATATTATTTACCCTCTACAGTTTATAGGCTTTTGCATGAAGTGGCAACTGAAATAATTGTACTTTAGCAAAAACACAGTGTCTAGTATACAATAACAGAATGAAATAACATAGAAATTAGTTACCTATTCCTCTTTCCTCCCTGTTCCTCCTTACCCACTATGTAGATGACAGCACAATGAAATTGCAAAGATTTTTGATAATGTTCCCTTCCTTCACTTTAAATCCTCTGGAGAGGGTTTGATATATTTGGGGATTTCATGAAATTTTATTTGAATCAAGCATTACAGTGTTAAAGAAAAAATGTCAAAGCAAACCTTTTCGATTTTTCTCTGCCCTAAAATTCTAACATTTCTCTTTTTCTGAACAACTACATTTCCTTTTAAATGTTTGTCCTTATGTGTTGGGCCCATATCTAGCAAGTTAACTGATCTATAGATGATTAATGTGCTCCTCTTAATTCACTGTCAGAATTAGGAAGTGACTTCTGGAAAAGTTTGAAAAACCCCACAGAAGTCAGACAATGAAACAGTCAACAGGAAAGGGAAAGAATATTTTATCTTATTTTGTTTCAACAATCTCTGTAAACATCTTGACAAAGCCATAGCCCTCTATTGATCAGTTTAGGATGCCATTCTCCTCCAGAGGAAAGTAGTAATAAAGTGAATGCCATTAAGAGTTCAGGGACCCTGTCACCATATAGCACATGTGACAGAGTCCTCTGTGGTCAGAATGTTCCATATTTATAATAAAAATCCTCTTGCCCTCTTCCTAAAATTGTTCTATGCTACAAAATCATATCAGTGTGAGTTCATATCTCCAATCCTTATCTTGTTCTCATTTATACATTTGCCTCCTGCCTCCACTCTGGCAAGGGTGATACATTTATATCTTCATTTTGAGTTTACTGACATCAGAGAGCATTAGATTAACACACCAGGGGCCTTGCCAAGGCCATAGTGCCTCACACTATTCCTGTACATTGCCTTCTATTATAGAATGGAGCTTGTCCTTGGGAAAGTTATCTGTTTATTTCCCACTTTGGGATACCTTGGCGGCTTTATGATACCCTATAACTGAAGTTCTATCAGATAAAAATAAAAATAAAAATAAAAGCTAAGCCAGAGAAAACAGGCATTGTTGTCCCAGGGAATGTGGTTCTTATCAATTAACATGAATCATTATTATTTTGTAGTTGAGCATAAACACTTCAAATATAAGCTTCTTTGCATTGATCTTAGAATAAAGCATAAAAGCCTGAGGGTGTGGTTTCAGTCCAGTTCTTTTGGCTAATTATAGTTACCCAAGGAAGAACAATTTGCTCAGAGCACTGACTGCTTTCAGGCAGAAATGAGGGAGGACATTGAAATAAAATCTTTAGCTCTCTGTAAATATCTTATTTTGGTATCAGATCAACCTAACCAACGTTTCTACAGGGTCACTGGAAAAATGACCTTAAAAAGAAAAATGTCTGAGTACTTTCTCTTTGCAAGAAGAGGAGAACATTAAATCATGGAATTAGAATTCCATGGGTTCTGTCCCCACTCTAAGGCCCATTCCCTAGTGACATTTCAATAACCTAAGAGCAGTTCTCAATTGCTGATGGAAGAGAGGTGCTGAGGTGACTACATTCAAAGCCCTGCTCATCCTGATGAATTTCAAGGCTGGCACAAATCCTTTACTCTTAAAAGTCCCAGCATCAGGAAGCATGCCCCACAGCAGTGAAAGGGAATTTTCACCTGGTATAAAGTTCACTGTGGGAGCTGTTGACACTCTCCTGAAAGCATTTTAGAATTGAAAGCACATCTGCAATCTGCAGTACGGAGGAGCATTAGCAAGGCCTGGTGGTTTTTATGTATCCCAAATAACCAGCATGCTCTTTACTTA
Organism: Zapus hudsonius; assembly: GCA_004024765.1. Classification (NCBI taxonomy): domain Eukaryota; kingdom Metazoa; phylum Chordata; class Mammalia; order Rodentia; family Dipodidae; genus Zapus; species Zapus hudsonius. Next base: position 37,987 of record PVHP010006509.1, on the reverse strand, counting down.
TTCTACACCTTAGCTGCCTCCTCATATAGGATTTGGCTCATCTGGATGTCAAGCAAAGGTATTCCATATGCCCCCACCACCACCACCACCATGCCATTCCTCCTACATGCCTTCACTGTCCTATGTAAACCTCTATGCACCTCCAGCTTAGATTGTGTGTAAAGGTATAATTTTTATTGCATGTGTCACTCAGGCCTGTACTTCAGTAGCTCTAATGCTATTATTTCCAGGAGAAAGTGGGTAAGTGCTGACGAGGCAGCTGGAAGAAACTATGTTTTCTTTCACTGTGAAGAGAGCAATCTTCAAAGAGAGCTGAGAGGAGAAGGGGCAATTTTTTTACTTTGCTTCTGTCATGTGGCTGTCAAGCAGGTCATGAGGGCTGCTCTTGCCTTCAGTGGAAAGGAACTATAACTTACAAGTGTCCAGACAGTTATCTTTGACTTCAAGATCTTTTCTTACGGCATAATTTTAATTATCCTCATGCTGTAAAAGCCAGGGATGTAGATACTTAACCATTTCATAACAAAGCAAGCTCTGGCTAGTCATTTTGAGGATATATAATGTTGTGAGGCTAGCAGGATGTTATTCAAGAAAGCATAAATCTTGCAGTAATAATTTAAAGCATAATATATTTTGAAAATATGTGAGTGTGTAGACTATTGAAAATTTCTTTACTAGTATTAAAAACATCAATGAATCCATTGCATATGAAAATGGCAATACATTTAGACATAGAGAAAAAAGAATATTGCTCAGGCTATGGCTATGTTACATCCTTTGCAGGATTTTTTTTTTTTTTTTTGCTTATGTAGAGTCGCATCCCTGGAGGACATAAAGGTAATCTTTGTCTCACTCCGAGACTGTGGGGGTCCTGATTAAAACAAATCTAAATGTGTGGACATTTTTCTATATTATGGAATACAAGATGATCATTTCATTAGCTTTCATGTCCCATGATTTGACTTGCTTCAATTCTTTTCTCTCTAGGAAAGGATTTAAACTGCTATAAGTGAAGCTTAAACATATGAAGTTGTGTCTGGTATCATAGATGGAAAGACCGATGTCAAAACTGTAACAAACTTCTAAATCTATGTAGGTGTTATTTATGTAGGTATAAATGCATGCATGGATGTCTGTATATATTTATGTATCCATCTGTTTGTATTTATCATCTATGTGTCTAAATATGCATTTAGGTATATATGTGTGTATGTAACTATCTTTCTATCATCTATTCATCATCTATATATCAACTATCATCTACTGGTTTATTTGGGCCAGGGTTTTGCTCTTCTGTCCAGGCTGGAACTGAATTTAAAATACTTTTGACTCTACCTTCTTAGTATCAGATGACAGGTGTATGCCTGCATTGAAGTTCTAAACTTAAATTGTTCAATGCCTTTCTGCTTGATTAATAAGAAATGGATATATCCATGTTTTGCTTTTCTCATTTTCATCTGTATGATGAAGGTAGTGGGAGACCTTTGTCTTTGTAGAATTGCTATCCATTCATTCTCTGATCCATCATTCTCTGGGAACCTCTAAGTTCCTCTGGGGCCCATGACTGTTTGCACTCTTCCTCTCAGCTGGTGGGGCAATCTGGAATTCACATGAGGATTGGGGCTCCATCCACTCTGAGCAGCAGAATGTTTGCTTGTCTCCAACTTTTATTATTCTAATAAGCAGCATGAAGGGGAGTTTCCCATCAAAGAGCTTTGAGTGCGTAGTGCTCACAAGTGTTGAGGAAACAAGGCCGGAATGATGGTACATGGCAGGTCATGGAGGACTGGAACAAAAGGTGAGGACAGCATCTTCCTAACCTGAAATATCTCCATCCTGAGAAATTAAGAGAAGAAGGCTGAGACAAAAACTACTGTCTTAGGTCCTAACTAACTCTGTGACCTTGAGAATACTATATAATGTCCCTTTTCTTCTGTTAATGGGATCATTCAAGTTTCTGCCTGGCAGCCCAACATGAAAGAACTAACATTGTTATTGTTATGAAGTTAGAGCTATCTGAAAGCCCCTTTGACGAGAACCTTGCAGAGTTTCATGGTGTTATACTTCCATTTTTAAACACTATTAATCCATCAGTAATAGACTTGGTCAACATTTTTCATTTAGAAAATTGGCCAAATATTGCTTCATATAATTTCATTCATGAATTCTGCTGTTATTTTTTATAGTGGGAAAGGATTCACACTCATGCATATTGACTTGAAAATATCTGAAGGCAATTATCCTTCCCTTATGAGTTTTAGCCTTCTAGGATAAATTGACTCAGCTGTGTCAAAAGGCCCGTTTTTTCTTCTCTTCCCACACCTCTATATAACACTCTACTTATCACAGCTTTATCAAAGACCATTACCCAAAATACCCCCAGTGTGCTTAGACATACAAAGTGCAGCCAGACTTCTACTTATCGATGAACTCTAAGAACTTATTGGCTTTTCCACTCTCCCAGCACACTGATGATGCAAACTGAATTTTAAGCTTCTTAAACTTCTCAAGTTTTCACATTCTTGCATATATGGCATTTGTGCAATTGATTTTTTTTAACTTACAAACTACATTTATACTCACCTTGGTTAAAGTGCATTTATTAAATTCAGTAGCCTCAGCTCCATAATGTTAATATGCTGGGCATTATTTGATTTCAGATTTAATTGTTCAATCTTGTACATGTTCCTTCCCAACTTTAGGTTACTTTCAAAAGTTACAAGCATGCCATGCATTTTTTAGTTTGCTCACACATAAATGAGCTTTAGACAAGGAAAGACAAAAACAAGGGTAAAAGTATTAAACAGTAATACTAGTTTCTCATTAATAACAATACCAATATAGTTGTGGAAAAGGATCAAAGCTTCACCCTAAAGAGAGGATTTCACTACCTTGGGGTAAAGAGGAGGCTTTAAGATGCAGAAAGAAAGGACAAGCTTTCCATAGGACTTTGACCCACATACTGCTGGACTTATGCTTGATTTTCTGGGTTGCTGAAAGTCACCAGATGATAGAGCTACAGTGTCAACAATTTAGGTGAAATGATTTCCAACCTAGAATTAAAATTTTACAAACCTGGAGATGAAATGATTTCAATTTTTTTAAAAAAAATACCAGATAGTGTGTGTGTGTGTGTGTGTGTGTGTGTGTGTGTGTGTGTACAAGGGTCTTTTGCCACTACAAAGGAATGCCAGCATAGGTGGCTGGGGAACTGAACATGGGCTGGTATGTTTGCAAAGAAGTTCCTTTAACTGCTGACTCATCTTCCCAGCGCCAAGATGTATGTTCTAGCGAGAGAGAGAGAGAGAGAGAGAGAGAGAGAGAGAGAGAGAGAGAGAGAGAGAGAGAGAGAGAAGATCCAAGAATGGGATTGGACAATCCATGCTGGTCTTCCTGGTCTGGCTGTGCCAACCCCTGGCTGCACCCTAGAAAATCAAGGCAAGTTTTCCTGCTTGGGCACCAAAGAGCCCCTAAGGCAAGGGAGCTTCAAGCCTCTCTTACAATACTCAAGTCCACTCTCATCTTCTAACCTACTCAACAGGGACAGGTTGTCAACTGCCAAGGGATATTGGGCAATATATGGAGACATTTTCAGTTGCCTCACATCTTAGGGAGGTTGCAAGGTTGTTACCGTCTCAGTATGCTACTCTCACAGGAGAGAGTGACACAACAAACATAAGCTTACCACAGTAAAGAATTCCCAACCAAAAACTTACTTCAGTCTTTGAGTTAGATATTTGTGTTAGTTTAATGGTGTCCCTAAATGTCTTTTCTTTTTGCCAAGGAAAATGCAATGTCAAGGGTAGAGGACAGACCTGACAAGAAGCTACAGTACTACTACGAGGGAAGAGTTGGATGGAGAATTGTATGTAATTATCAGGGCATAATTGATTTAAAATTCCTTTTCAAAGAAAATAAACAACTCTTGTGGGAAGCAGAAGTGGCCTTTATTTCCTACATAGGAAATTAGTGGTTATTAATATAACCTGTTGATTCTAAGATTTGTACATCTTTTTCATGTTCTAAGATCTATAATACAGTAATGTGTCTTATGATCTGTGTGACAAGAAAGTGTAGTGTTATATTTACTGGTCATTTAACAAATTCACTGGACATGGAAATAGTGACACCGTTAGGCTTCAGTGAGGTATCATTAGATGCTTATTACGCATTTTTCCATGATAAACAGTAAACCTAAAAGATCCTTCAGAGGCAGAAGCAAAATACTTTGCAGATGTGAGGATCAAACCTTCCCTATCTCTGTACATAAATAGTCTGCCACCTTCACACTTGAAGGAGGCAGAGCACTGGTGTAAACATTGACATTTCAGAATGACATGTGACATTTAATAGCAATTTGGGACCATACAACAAAACAAACCTACAACTCTGCTTCATTAGTGGCTAGGCTTAACGTTTGTTTTTAAAATATATTTTTAAAATTACTTTATATATTTATTTGCAAGCAGAGAGAGATAGAAGAGAGTCAGAGAAAGAGAGATAGAGAATGGGTGCTCCTGAGCCTGCAGCCAATGCAGAAGAACTCCAGATGCATGCACCACTTTGTACCTGGCTTTACATAGATACTAGGGAATCAAACCCTGGTGCTTTGCAGACAAGCACCTTAACCTCTGAGCCATCTCTCCAGCCCTAGGCTTGACATTCTTTAATGTGTCACAACTATGAATTCTGGCTTTGGCTGAATTGAGGTTCCTAAAACATTAAGGGAATCTGTCAGTCTGCAGAGGGTGACTGTGTGGAGTTCTGCCACTGTACCCCCTCGATTGGCAAAACTCAGTTAATTATTTGGTAGACAACACTGAAGTCACAAAACCTGCCTTGGTTTTCTCACTTACAAAATGGGGATGTGACTTTTTGTGATACCATTGTGTTCCATACACCATGCAGAACCACATCTGCACAGGGAATATAGTTGATAAGTACTACTAGTAACTAGGGTAACACCCTTTCACATGGTGGCAGACTCTTGGCAATTGTTTCATAAATTTAGTAGCCTGCTCTTTTGGGCTTTGGTTTGATATACAGGTTTTTAATCATATATATATATATATATATATATATATATATATATATATATATATATATA
>PVHP010006509.1:0-32780 GCA_004024765.1 Zapus hudsonius | reverse complement strand
TCAAAGCTCCCATTAAAATTTCCTCTGAGCACCTTATATATTAGTTAATATGAAAATACAGTATTTTCTTATGCTTTAAATTGTCATGAATATAAATACACATTATTGTAAATAGATCAACTGTGGAAATTGACTGCATTTATAAAGGGGAGAAATCACATAACAATAATATCTTATTATGATGACTGTGTAGGGAAGAAAATCACATATTACTGTGGTTAAAGAGCAATGAATGTCCTTAGTAGTGAAAGATGGGCCAAGTCCTAGATGTGAGTTATGGAGGAGTTCCCACTCTGCTCCCTTGATGAATGTTGCAGTGAAAGTGTATGCCATTCTTCACAAGCAGACCCAATTCATTCCCAGCACTTTTCTGCTTCTGAGTTAACATCTTAAGATTGCCATTTGAATCATCTGGCTTTCCAATGAGATCTGGAGGTCAGTAGGTACATACTGATGAGGAACTATAATCCCGGGGAGCAAAGGATGGGCCACTGTAGAAAAGTTTAGAATAATCTTAGCAAGTGCCTGCTCCTGTTGGTATTATGCCCCCTTTTGTCGTGCAAGTACTTAATTATTATTATTATTATTATTGTTATTATTATTGTTATTTTTACTGGTACATAGACACAATACACAACTCTAACATTGTAGGAAGTTAGAGAAGCAAGTGACTAACACCTTGTCATTGTAATATAATGTCACATTTAGAAGACATGCTTCTGAGCTGATTTATTTTGTGTGTGATATGACTGCACTTTGTCAACTGAAGAATGATGCCTCTCATGACTGGAGGGCTAACCCAGGAATACTTGGATTTCAGAGCTTTCTTTCAAATTTCAGAGAATTACAGTGATGCTATAAAAACCTATTTTGGACCATATAATTGTTAGGTCCAGATTCAGGCAACACGTTGGTTCCCTCCTCCAGCGGCCTCAGGAGACATTTCACCAGACCTCACCTCTGGAACAGGAGATAACACCCCCACCTGCTGTGTCTCTGTCTGGATGCTGAAAACTACTGACCATCTGGTTCCCTTCCCCCCAAGCTAAACATCCACTTTAAAAGCCAGATTTTGTTCTGGGTTTTGGGCTTCTCCCATCTTGGGAGCTAGCCTGGAGCTCGGGGTTCCCCTTCTTCCTATTAAAAACCTTTCCTTTCAGCGCGGTCTCCATGGTGGTCATTTTCATTCTAACAATAATCAAATTTGATCCAGAGATCATGACACTGAATAAGGGCAAGAAGCCATACTCTGTGCCATTATTGATGAGCTACTTATGTTCTTCGGATTTCCAAGATTGTGCTATACTCTGATTCTCCATCCTGGCTACTCTTCCCAGATGCCACAGAAAGCATCTACCACTGCTCCCTTTGACTTCCATGTCATTGGGTAAAAGTTTCTACTGGGAAGCTTGGGTTTGCATATATTTTTCAAACAACTCTCAGGGCATTCTAGTGGAAATGGAGATTCATACAAGTACACTGCCTGGTTCCTATCATACTCTCCAAGCTACAAATTTGTGCTGGGAAAAAAATCAGATTTCGTTCTTTCTTTTATTTCTGTCTACTAATGCTTTTACTTTTTAATTTAAATATTTCCTTTTTTGCCATGCTACAAGTGGAATCCAAGGCCATAGAGATGATGGCCAGTGACTCTACCACTGAACTTTAACTCCAGCCTTGGCAGTTTCATTTTATCCTGAAATCCTTAAGTAACAAATCCATTATAATATAAATGTGTTATAAAATAATATGTTTTTCTTCTGCCTATTGAACTAAGGACTTCATTCTTATAGGAAACTACTCTTCTACTAAATCATTCATGCTAGGTACGTACTCTTCTACTGAACTATATCCCCAGTCATCTTTTTATATTTTCTTTTAGGACAGGGTGTCTTTTAACATTCCCAATTTGGCTGTTAATTCCTTATGTAACCCAGGCAGGGTTTAAACTTGTGATCCTTCTACTGCAGCTATCTAAGTGGTTGGAACTGTATGTATGTGCCCCCAGGGCCACTTAGGTTACACTTTAATTTTTGTATTTTCTTCATATGAAGGTAGAGTTTCAAATTTACCTCAGTTTCCAAGGCTGATCTATAGTCAATATAAGAGAGATTTATCTAGCAAATGAAAAGAGCTAGTTGTCATTCACTGTGGCTATTTTCTTTATAAAAATCTTATTTATCTTCCCTTCTGCCTCTTTCTCTCACATATCATTCCCTTTTTAAAATTGATTTTATTTTTATTTAAAAAATATTTTACCCTTGGAGTTTCGCTGAAAAGACCCTGTTCCCCAAGCTGGCACAAGCAGAGCCACAGTGAGAAGATTCTCCACTTACAAGAAGGAAATACCTGAGGAAGACAACAGGGACCAGCTGGCAGCTCCTGAAGTAGAATATACCAGCCACCAGTCCAGCAGATCCTCAACATCTTCATGCACCCTCCCTTCACCCAACTGCCTACATCAGGAACCTCTGGAGAACTGCAGACCCCAAGGAAATGGAGGCAGCAGCCACACAGCATCCAGCACATCTGATCTGAACAGGTGGTCCACAGACCCAATCAGCATGGACAAGCAAGACACACATGCCAAAGCATGCCAAAGAGGGAACCAGCCTAGGTGAGACAGAAGCCATAGCCAGGTATATGGCCCTGCACTGGAAGTGCTAATTGCACCTTCCATGTAAGGGAAAGTCACATGTTAAGAGTTAATTGATGTACTTTTAGTCAGCTTTTCTCTTCTTAAATAAGCTGAGTTTTAAGAGTGAAGTCAGTGTTTTTCATATCTGTTATTTATAGGGCCTTTTAAAGTTGTTTTCATCTGTCTTCCTTGGGGAAGGGTTTCACTCAGTCCCAGGCCAACCTGGAACTCATTGTAAACCAGTAATCTCAGCCTCCCAATTGATAGTTTTGTGTGATTTAACACAAACCCTGAGGAACTTCAGCTTTGTTAGATTACCAGTATAATTTCCACTCTTGCATAGATACTCTGTGCTTGTCTTGTTTGTGTGTATATTTCCCCATTGGATATTAGGACTGTATTTTGCTCCACACAGACTACTAGAATATTTGCATAGCACTCAGATACAGCACATTGGGTCACTTCTGCTCTTACTCTGGAAGAAATGTTCTATTTCTTCAGGATGGGAGCCTAAGATGCCAGAAACAAACAAACAAAAAAATCAAGACAATTTCACCAAAAATAATAAATCCATTAAAATTACCTCAGTGAGACGGAATTAGGTGAAATGCCTGGCAAGGAATAATTATAAATATGTTTAAAAAATCAAAGAAGAAATGAAACTCCAGAAAGAGAACATAGGAATCCAACTTAAAGAAATAAGAAAGTTGATACAATATATGAGGAAGGACGTAGAAATAAAGAATTTCCAACCAGAAATGCTAGAAATGAAAAACACATTAAGTCAAATACAAAACTCCATAAAAATTCTTGCCAATAGAATGAATCAAGGAGAGGACAGAATACCTAAACTGGAAGACAAGGCTGCAGAACTAGAACAGTCCAATAAAGATAAAGACAAACTAATAAGAAGGTATTAATGGGAATTTCATCACTTTTGGTACACTATGGAGAGATCTAAAATAAGAATTCAGGGTATACTAGAAGGATAAGATTTTCACATTAAGGGTACATTAGATATTTTCAACAAAATCATAAAACACAATTTCCCTCAAATAGGGTGCCAATACAGATACAGGAAGCATTTAAAACACCAAACAGACAAAACTAGGAAAGAACCTCTCCGTACCATATTATAATTTAAATACTGAACACACAGACCAATGAAAATATATTGAAAGCAGTAAGAGAGAAGCATCAAGTAACTTATAAAGGCAAGCCCATCAGGCTAACAGCAGATTACTCAACAAAATTTTTAAAATCCAGAAGGCCTTGGAGTGATATATTCTAAGTTCTGAAAGATAACAACTGTCAACCAAGATAACTACATCTGGCAAAGCTATCCATCATGGTTGAAGGAGAAATAAGGACTTTCCACAACAAAAACCAGCTGAAATAATATATGACTACAAAACTAGCTCTTCAGAAAATACTTGAAGGGTTCCTTCAGACTGAAGAGAAAGAAAATAATCCATATGAGAAAACAAAGCAAAAAGCAAAGCACATTCAAATAGCAAGTAATACAAGACAGTAAAGAGAAAACAGGAAAAAAACCTACAAAAGCAAGAAATGACAAGAATATACACATTTCAATAATAATTATTAGCATCAATAGCTTCAATGACTCAACCAAAAGACACAGACTTGCAGACTGGATTAAAAGGCAGGATCCCAGTTACAAACTTGTATGTGAGAAACAAAAGTCAGTAGTAGAGTACAGTAAGCTAGAAATGAGTTGTAAGGGCAGAGAAAGGAGTTTAAGAGGAAGGTACTAGTCATGGCTTGATCCATGTGTCCCTCCACAAACAAATGAATGTGTTCTGAATGATCAATCCTTGGCTTATGGCAGTTTGGATTTTACAACCTTGCTAGAGCTGTGTTGCTGGGTATGGGATTATGGGGATTATAAACCAGCTTTCCCTTGCCAGTGTTTGGCACACCTTCCTGCCATTGTTTGCAGTGCTGTGGTGGAAGTGATGTCCACCCTTCAGCTCATGCCATCATTTTCCCTGCTGGGATGGAGTTTCCCCTCAAGACCATAAGCCAAATAAACCCATTCCTCCACAAGCCACTATTGTTTGGGTTCTTTCTGAGCAGCAACAGAGTAAATTGACTACAATAGTTTTGGTACCAGGATGTGGAGTCTGTTGCTGCTAGAATCATGATCTTGTGGGTTGGCCTTTTGGAAGTGATCTGCAGGAGGAAAGTGGAAGGATGTGAAATCTCATCCTAAAAGATGCCTTGCAGTGCTGTAAGTACAGCTTGATGGACCATTCTGGTGAGAGTTGAAAAACTTGAATGAAGTAAGAACTATGGACTGTGAGATTTGGTTTACAAGGGTGAGAAAGAAATTTGTCCAGACTGTGCCAGAAGCAGTTTGTGTGAGAGGCTTGCTGTGTTCTGCCTTCCTGTGCCCTGGGAACCTGTGCAGGGTTGCTTTATGTAAAGATGGGTTGGTGTGAGCAGATGGAGATGGCACAGAAAGAAAGATCTTTTGGCCAAAACTACTGCCCATTCAGCTGCAATTGTTTGAGAGATTACAACCACTGAAATTGGGCCAGGTGATCTGGATTGGAACAAGAGAAAGAATCCAGACTCTTTGAAGTAGCTGGGCGTAGTGGCGCATGCCTTTAATCCCAGCACTCGGGAGGCAGAGGTAGAAGGATTGCTGTGAGTTCAAGGCCACCCTGAGAGTATTTGAAGTAATGGGCCTAAATGCTTTGTTTCCCCCCCCCCAGGATTAACAAGTTGGTAGCCCACCTGGTTCTGTGTAGTATAACAAACACAAGAAGACAGGGTCATTGCATTTGCAACACAGGTTGGTTTTGAAAATGGTCATTGGCAATGTGAAGCAGGTGTGCTAGATTGCCTGCATGGAAGCCTGATGGAGCCATTAGGATGAACTGTGGGTTGCAATGGAGACCCAATAAGATGCCAGGACTATGGATGACTGCCAAGGTGAGCTGCCAGCACCAGGTGAAGTTTTCCCGGACTGTGAGTAGCAGAGCTGGAGGGGTGGAATCAAATCTCCAAGAGACTTGTTAGAATCATTGAACTAGGAGTTAGAGATTGAGGTTTCCCTGCTTGTTTTAAATCTTCTATTGGTTCAATGTGTTTTTGTCATGCCTCATGTTTTGCAGTGTGAATTTTCTGTGCCATTATGGGTTTGTTTATTTTTTTTTTTTTGGTATTATGACTCAGCTGAAAGCTGTGGGGACTTATAAGTTTAGCTGAACACATTGTATTTACATCACATATGATTATTAGTTTGTGGGGGCCAGGTGCAGACTGTCATGGTTTGATCCAGGTATCCCACACAAATAAATGAATGTGCTCTCAGTGATTGATCCTCAGCTGATGGCAGTTTGGAATTTACAACCTCACAGGAGCTGTGTTGTTGGGGGTGGGCTTATGGGGTTATAAGCCAGCTTCCCCTTGCCAGTGTTTGGCACATCTTCCTGCCATTGTTTCCAGTGCTGTGGCAGAGGTGATGCCCACCCCTCTGCTCATGCCATTATTTTCCATGCCAGGACAGAGTCTTCCCCCGAGTCCATAAGCCTAATAAACCCATTCCTCCACAAGCCGCTTTTGTTTGGGTTCTTTCTGTGCAGCAACTAGAAAGCTGACTAGTAAATGAACTGATTACTGGGAGGTCAATGGCCTAAGTGGGGTCAAGGGAAGGGATTGAGTAAAGGAAGGGTGGGAGAAGTGTTGATCAAAATTTGAGAGGTTTAAAACAAACTATATGGAAATATTCTTCTTTGGATAAGGGCATACCCAGAAGCCTTAGATTGTTACTAGAATAATTTTATTTTCCAGATAGGTTTCTGAGGCCCCCAAAATATTACAGGCCATTGCCAAGGCTCTTGGTTGCCCACCAAAATGAGATGGTAAGGCCCTATTGCTTAAGATCACATGCATTTCGTCAGCAAGTCACTGTGAATTCAAAATTGCGATGAACTGGAAACCACCTCCCTGTTAACCAGCTGACAGAGAGCTATAAAAAGCTATGGCTGCCTTTAGCCCTATGAGAGAGAAAAATCATCAATGGTGATAAACAACAGTGGACCTTGCAACCACCCAGGCCAAATGAGCCAACAGTTCAACAGTTGCATGTCTATTAGGAGGGAAACAAAATGCTCTGAAGCAGACTGAAGGTCTGCTTCATGGAAGAGAATACATGCTTGGTTCTGAAGACCTAGTCAAACGCCTATGGTGGGGGAGGTCATGAGCCCTAGGGGAGTAATGCCTGCTATTGTCTGGTTAAATGCATATATTATGCCCACCAAAATACCTTATGAACACTTTTTTAAAATGTGCATACCCATTTAATAATGACACTCTCACTTTTGGCTAGAGAACCTTCTCTTTTCATATAGCAGTGACCACTTGGATAACTCCAAAGTCTCCATACAGCTAAGAAGTGACAGTGGGGTGTTCAGCACTGGAACATCTCTATCACACTGCCCGAGACTCAGGGTCTATTGCAGAAGAGGTGGTGGAAAAATTGTAAGAGTGAAAGGAAAAATAAGATTGCATACAATGCAAACTTCCAGACAAAAATTGGCCTTGATATTCATCACTTCACAGTACCCAACACTACCTTTATAAGATCTTCAAAATGCAAGGAAAAGATGATGATATAAAATCAAAATAGAGACTAATTGAGAGGCAGTGGGGTAGGGATGGAATTATCATGGTTTACTCTCTACAATTATGAAAGCTTTCAATAAAAAGTTTAAAAAATCTTATTTATTTATTTTTATGTATGGAAAGGGAGAGAGAGAAAGAGAAAGAGAGAGAGAGACAGAGAGAGAGAGAGAGAGAGAGAGAAAGAGACAGAGAGAATGAATGTGTGCCCCAGGTCTTCCTGCTGTTGTAAACAAACTCTAGATGCATGAGCTACTTTGTACATCTGGCTTTAAACATGTTCTGGGCTGTCAAACTTCTCAAACTAGTGCCTTTAACCATTGAGCAATCTCTCCAGCCCATGTGTGGCTTTTTTCTGACTCTTACAATGAAAACACTTTTGAAGAAAAAATAAAATGTTGATAGAATAATTATTTCCTTCTTGGAAACCCTTTCTTGTATTTTTAAAGAAATGAATGATTTCTGTTATGAACTGTGTTTATGAAACCCACAAAGTCCAAGTGATAGGGGTTACTGATAATTAATATTCATAAGCAACACGGAGAGAGTTTTGGAATTCCCTTACCCCTGTATCCGAGTCCGTGTCCTCTGATGTAAAATGAATTATACACAGGGACAAAATAAATCTTAATTACACACATTTATTCTGAAAAACTTAATTGGGGAAAGGAAAACGTGGAATGGAAAGGCAAAACCAATTCACCAGGTGGTTCATGAGGTCATAAAGAATTCACAAAGTGCATAAATCACCCAGAAAAGTGAAGAAATCAAGTAACACACATTAAAGAAAATTTCAAAAGATCAGGGAGAGGGGGGAGAAATTATAACTCACCGGTCCCAAGCACTTTCCCATCAGCCGTCCAAACAGAAGGAGAATGGCAAAAAGCCCCTCTCAAGCTTAAGTTCGGACTTTTAAAGATTTTCTTGCGAGGAGGAGTGGTCAGTTGTGCCCTGGATAGCGTGATGTCACTTCCTGTCTGAAGCCAGCCCTCTCTACCTGTGGGGGGTTGATCTCCTACTTCCCTTTACAAGTAGAAGGGGAAGCTCCATTCTTCTGGTTTGAGAAACCCTGGGACATTTGTCACTCTATATTTTAGATGCTGCTGCTTTCAGCATCCATCTTCAGAGATTAGGCAATTTTAGTGAAGCCATAATTGTTGGAAAAATATCACTATCATATGTGCTGAAATTGACACCTGGTGATAGAATTTTTTTAACTATATCATTATAAAATTATTATATATATATAAAGTTATAAAATCCTTGCAGATAAAAACTCTAATAAAAACTCACTTTGTTACTTATTTTTGCTCAACTTTTGCAAACAGTGCAACCAGTCATTAGCAGCTTCATCTATCTCTTTAGAGCTCATAGCAAATGAACCTAAATGAATGGCTTGCAAATTCCTAAATTCCATGTAACACATTTCTCATTCTTTTCTATTTCTCTAACAAGAGTTGAGAATTAGACGCATGGAGTGAGTCTCCCACTAGGCTTCCTTGCCACAGTGAGAAGCTTCTCTCCTTCAGAGTCAGCAGAGCTGCTTTTAATCACTGAATTGTATCAGTGCTAGCTTCACATGGGAAAGATCAGTGGAGGTAATAGCAAGTGATACAATTCTGACTATATTATGAAGCTAGAACAGAGAGAATTCACTGGTTTGCTATTTATAAAGACTGAGAGTTGATAACTCAGTTTTTCTGGACACTATTGTGATGAATTCTGTTACTGAAATAACTCAAGTTTGGGTATGAGAGAAAACAAGTTTTAAACTTTATGGCTGTGGATTAAGCATATACATTTTATAAGCCTGTTTCCGCAACTGTCAGTGGTAATTCTTTCAAACCTATTAGAGCTTCTATTGATGTTATGAATTAAGTAACAGTTGTAACTATGCAAAGTTTGATTTTTGTTTGTTTGTTTGTTTTTCAAAGTTTGATTTTTTTATTTCGATTTCTAGAACAGCCCTGTGGAAGAAGTCATGCTATGAAAATTGAATCAATGAGACAACTAAATCATGGAGAAATTTCACAATTTTTTCAGGTTCATACAGAATAAGATCTGAGACTTTAAATCAGATGTATTTGACATCAAACCTTAATCCAAATACTATGTTAAAAACCACAGAGGCATAGTGATTTTAATATTACAAGTAGCTAATGACATATATCATGCCAACCTTTTTTTTTAAAAAAAATCTCAAACCTCTTTCAGTTCCTACCAGTTCCTACCAAGTTCAAGTATTATCTTTATTTTAGAAATCTACCTGGCCTGTAGCCCAGAGGCATCCAGTTCACATACCTTGATGCTGGTGTGAAATTTGGGTCAATGATACAAAGCTGTCTACTTGACTAATGCAAAGACATATCTCACTAAGGGATTCAGTATATGTCTATCTATGTCCAGGGGAGAGGGGAAAGGTATAAGATTAGATGTGCATATTCTCATGAGAACCCCTGAAACTCTGAGGAACAGTAGGTGCCGGCACACCTAGGATTCCAGAGTTTAGGCAAGGACTGTCCACTTTCCTCCCCTAGCACATTTCTCTGAAGTTAATGGTGCAAGATGTTAGTCTGCTTCTTCCTGTAGAAACAGAATATATTGGGTTTTTTTGCTTTCATTTTTCAGAGGGGATGAAGTATTTATCAGAAGGCTTGCTTTTACAATCCATTCCTTTCCTACCTAGAGAAAATAATAGCATGAGTAAGAATCTAGCTTTGTCACAAGACACTTATTTTTCCTTCTCTTTAAAGGTATGAGAGAAAAATAATCGATCTCACCTGACTACATTTGGTAGACAATAAGAAGAAAAAGACATAATTTATTATCATATAACAGTGAAAGATTAGTTTATTTCTCCCAATCATAAAACCCCAATATAAAACCAACTGAACTTTTTTTTCCCCGTCATCTACTAACTTTTTTCTTGACACCTTTGGACAAAATATCGTAAGCATAAAATCTATCCATTTAAAGCATAATGTTAGAGAACCAGAGATTAAAGCATGTGGGTCCATGGATTACTTGGAAGGTCACTGCACATCAACCCCCTGTTTATCCATTGATCTGGTTGGAGAGAGTCTTAGAACCACATAAGCACAATTAGAGGAAGATCGCCCTGGAGACAATCTTTACTTAATGAGAACTGACTGTATATTAATGACATGTATAAAATACTTCACATCAACACCTATATTAGTGTCTGATTAACAGCACCACAGTCCTGTCAAGTTACGCATATGATTGTCAATCACGATACTTATTTGCTGTCCTGCACAGCAGCAAGAAACTTGGCTGCATCGTTTCAGCATATTTGCTAAGCAAAGATGGAGCATATTAGCATTTCTTTGAAGATCTCCATGGAGGGAAAAAGAGCATGGATGGTAAAACAGTGCATAGTTTGTCTTTAGGTCTGCACATTTTTTATAAAAAGTATTATACTATTTGTTCTTGTTTATTGAATTATTTACAAAATGCTCTGAATTCAATATTTTCTTGAAGGCAAACACACTTGTTAAATTATTCATAGTGCTGCTTTCAAAGAATAATTAGATTATGTGCTGACTTGATCCTCTAGGACACTGTATTGCCAACATTTGAGGATTTACAGTGTTTTCTATGTATTTATTCTTGGACAACTGTAGCCTTTGCTTGGAAAGGGGAAAGGACCAAACTGAAAGCATGTTGTGGTGCTTACTTTTTTGTGATGGGGATTGAGATTTCAAAATGTTAGGAAAGAAATTGTTGACAGGTTAGCTTTCAATAAACATCAGAAGGAAACAAGGAAACATGCAAACATATTTGTAAAACAGCGTTTAAGGTGAAGTTTAGATGATTGACATGTGTACCACGTGCATTCAGAGAGATGAAGAAATTTTGTCATGGTTTGATCCAAGTGTCCCCCACCAACAAATGAATGTGTTCTGAATGATCAATCCTCAGCTGATGGCAGTTTGAGTTTTACAACCTCTTTGGAGTTGTATTGTTGGGGGTGGGCTTATGGGGGTTATAAGCCAGCTTCCCCTTGCCAGTGTTTGGCACACCTTCTTGCCACTGTTTGCAGTACTGTGACAGAGGTGATGTCCACCCTCGGCTCATGCCATCATTTTCCCTGCCAGGATGGTCTCCCCTTGAGTTCATAAGCCTAATAAACCCATTCCTCCACAAGCCATTTTTGCTTGGGTTCTTTTAGCGTGGCAACTAGAATGTTGACTACAACAATTATCATAGGAGACTGAGTAAACAGCAGTAGAAAGTGTGGCCAGAGAAGTAAAGCAAAGCAGTGTTTTCTCATTATTGTTTTTAGATCATTTTTATGACAGGCTAACATGGAACTTTCTATGGTGCTTGGGTTGGCCTTAAAGTCTTGATTCTCTGTCCTCTGCTTTCCTAGTGCTGGGATTATAGGCATGTGTCATTGTGCTAGACTGAAAGGTTTAGGTTGTATGATATTCATGTTTCCTTGTATTAATTAAATCATTTTGAATGATATTCTCTTTCCTAACCCCATGAAATACATTTTTGCCTTAGAATTGTTTGCTTCATGAGGAAATTGATGTCATTAATATTGCAGACAAGTTAATGTTCTACTCACTTCTTCTATGGTGCCCACAGCCTGAAAGTCTGCACTGTTATGTCCCATGCTTTGCAGAGGAGATGGTTCTGGGATGTACCTCACCAGTGCATGCTGGCCTCAGATCACTGCATGGGTACCAGCCTGTTGTTAAAGAATAAAAGTCCTCCTTTATAAGACTCAAGGACTCTTCACTGATCTCATTTTAGGGCTCCACTGCAACCTGCAATGCTTCATGCTCATATTGCAACTTTCCCTCCCTCCTTGCAAATTTGTGAGGCCTGCAGTACAATCCCATACTAACTGAGAATTCTCATTGCCACATGCTGAGCTCTATCCTTTGACTTTTTAAAATATATTTTTTTGTTTTTAATTTATATTTTTATTTATTTGCTATGAGGGAGAGGGGAGCGAGGGAGGGAGGGAGAGAGAGAAAGAGAGAGAGAGAGAGAGAGAGAGAGAGAGAGAGAGAGAGAGAGAGAGAGAGAATATGGTCGCAGCATAACCTCTTACCTCTACAAACAAATTCAAGACCCATGTGACACTTTATGTATTTTTCTTAAAGTGAATACTGGGGAATCGAAGCCAGGTCAGCAGACTTTGCAAGCAAGCACCGTTAACTACCGAGCCATCTTCCCAGCACTACCTTTTGCCTTTTACTAGACTTCCTTTATTCAATCTTTGGTATTTAAACTGATTCTAACATGCTTTTCAGGGAACTCCACTGACACAATTGACTTGGCTGACATTGTTGAATTGCTCGTCCTGACCTTGGCTACCACATGCTATGTATTGGATAAAGTTAATGCGTGGAGCAGAGTTGGACCCCTATCCGCAACTTGAATTAAGTGTACCTCAGCAGAGACTGTCACCATTAAACTGCCTCCACCCTTCCTAGGGCCATAAGCATGAATATAGTGCTCTAATTTTAACTCTTTGAAATTTAAGATAATTACAAGGCTTGACTTTGGTGGTAAATAATGGGCACCCATGGTAATTTTTTTTTTCTTTTTCCTAAATAAGATAGGAAACTGGTGGGGAGACTGGAGCACACACTGACATAATCTGACTGATCATCTTTAACAAATGCACCTACTATCATGTTGGAAAAGGTAAAAAGAATCAAAATAGGCAAATTAATGATTTAGTTTCTGAAATAATTTGATCAAGACATAATAGTTTCTTTGGACAAAATGGGGGCCAATGATAAGAATCAAGACTTCTTTGTTTGGTTTAAAGTTTGAAAAGAACAGAATTCATTCATAAGATGATGTGTAGTGAGCAGCAAGGATGAAAACCGATGGTATGTAGGTTTTTGCTCTGAGTAATCAATAAGATGCAGTAGTATTTCAGAGAACACAAAATTCCAAATCATGCGTATGCTATACAATTGTTATGTAAGTTGTAATTACTTGTACCTCCATCACACTTCAGTCTCCTTTTCTGCAATTGTTCCCTGGGCCTTGCCTTTACCAATAAGTCCTCACTTCTAGAACCCAGGGCTTTTGAATGTCATATTCACATTTTTCAAGTTTGCTTGATCTATTACCCCATTTTGAAAATCTTTCAATATTTCCAATGACTTAAGACTTGCAAAGCATAAATACTGTAACATTTTAATTCTTCTTCCACCCTTATAATATAGGACACAACTCTTTTACTATAAAGAATGTGTTTATCCGTTTTTTTTTTTCAGGGATACTCATATACCTGGGAAAGAAAAAAAACAAACAAAATGACTCAATTCTTATCTCCATTACTCTCCCTTAAAGCTAGCTCTTCTCCCATGCTCAGGTTCATTTTTCCTCTAATAATTTACTTCCTCTATCTTGCTTCAACAGGATTTCCATGAGCAGAGAAAAGTATTTTTCTGTTTTTTTTTTCTTCAAGATAGGGTCTCACTCTAGCTCAGGGTGACCTGGCATTCTGAAGTACTTGGCGAGCCTAGAACTCACAGCAATCCTCCTTCCTCTTCTGGGATTAGAGGTGTGTGCCACCACACCCAGCTGAGAAAAGTATTTTAATAGTAGTTCTAAATCAGTATGAGGTATTGGCACTTTTTTTTGCCACTCAAGGGGCCAGTGGATGGGGTTAGACATCAAATCAACTGAATGAAGACTGGCTACCAACAGAGAGCTTCCTGGGTTCCACAAATCCCAGATATTAGGAATCTTCCCTTCCTCACATTTACAGACACCCAACTGCAGTCTCAGGACAACCTAGTGTCCATGTGACAGACCTCTCCAACAATAGGGCACAGGATCCTTCAGATCATCTCATTATATTTGAATGACTAGCCATGGATATGGTCCTGGAGTGGTGCTACTGCAGCAAAGGTTATTGAAGCTGTATCTATCCTGTCAGAAAAGTTGGAATCATGCTATATATTTTATCCAAATGACACAGACCATCATCATGTACAAATAATGTACAAATTAAACTTCTCTATTTAATAATGAGAGACACTGTGTTTATATTTCATTAAGATACAAACCTAATGACCATAGTGATTATACAAGTGACACATTTGACTTAAATATGGGATGTATACTGAAATAGATGAAGGTAAATTAGCCAAAAAATTTTACATGCATAGAAAGATAGATACTTCTTAGTAAGAGCCATTTTCTCAAAGGTATTTCAGAGATAATTGGACTGAAAAATATTACTTTGTTTCTGTTGTTTAACACAATATGAAAATATGCAAATACCATAGCTAGCAGATGAGATACATAACAAATAGGAAATTTATAGAGTATAAAATAAAAATTAGATTCACGTATGTAGAACTTTGTGAGTATTAAAGATATATTACCAAGTTGAACTCATCCAAGTTATGAAAACATTATTTAAAATTATGTTTTAGTATGCCTTTGCTCATTAATAAAATACTAATAAAGTTAAAATAAGTGAACACTTATGTAACTTATATATGTATAAAAATGGTCTTTGATAAAATTTAATTTCTAGTTGGCCTAGGGGTGAATGTGTATAATCACAGCTACTCAAGATGCTAAGAGAGGAAGTTGCAAGTTCCAAACCCTATCTTGGCTTCAGAATGAGTTAAAAACCAGCTTGAGCAAATCAGCAAGACCCTTTATCCAAATAAAAACAGAATGGAGCTGTACCTTACTGAAATATCACTTGCCTTGCTATAAGTGAAGCCTTGAGTTCAAGTCCCCATACCACAAAAGGGAAAAATGTTATTTCATCTTCCTTAATTAGCAGTAGATTAAATATTTTTAGCATTGTAATGACTCCTAAAATTTATGATAAACATGGCATCTAGTTTTGATACTGAATAACTATCTCACTTTGGTAGCTTAATAATAATGCTAATTAAAACATCCAGAACCCCCTCAGCAGCAACACACATACACACACACACACACAATGCATACAATTCATAACCCCCTATTCCATGGACTGCTCCAACAAGCCCACTGAGGAGGGCCCCCACTGGGTGGGGGGAAGAGAGGAGGAAAAGGAAATGGGGGTATGATCATAAAACTTGCTCATGCAATGTATCTTATTATTGACAATAAATATGAAAAATTCATGTGTGTATATAGTAGACTCATGCACATTCACTATTGCTACTTTGTGTGAGGAGTGGTGGTAGTTGAGTAATGTAGATAGAGGAGAATGCAAGTACATGTCCATGCAGTAGTTTGGAGAGCAGAGGACATTCTTGGATGCCATTCATCAGGCCCCATCCTCCTTTTATGAAACGATGTCTCCCATGGGCCTGGAATTCACAAGTAGGTTAGACCAGCCAGTATGGTCCAGGAATTTTCTTCTGTTTCCTGACTCCACCTCGCCAACACTGGGATTACAAACACACATCACCAACCACTGAGTCTTATTACTGTATAATAAAAGCATGCAAGGTAGCAGAGGCATAGAACATGATATAATTTATCTTAAAGATAGAAAACATCAAAACACAATGCTAGGAAGGCAGGAAACATAATAGATTAATTTCAGCTTAATACAAACACAAGTTTCAAGGCTGCTGAAGAGTCAGAACATTGTTGTAGAAGTGGTATAAAATTAGCAATCTAAGCTTATTTATTTTATTTGGAACTATGACAAATATATATATATATAAAATTATGACATATATAAACCTAAATATTAAGATACTGTAAGTGTGGAGCTCTTTGGGGCAAATGTTGGCAAGATTATCCTCCAAAGGGCCTGATGATAAATATCTTAGGGTTAATAAAATATTCATTATTAGTTTTTCAACCATTTAGCATAATATATATAGCAATACACACATTCTCTTTTTATGCTGACACACTGTGAAGGCACAAGCATTTCATCAGGAGGGCTATAGTTGTGACTATAAGACTTTAAGACTGATTATTTGATATTCTTATGAAAGTCAAAATTTTGTTTAATACCAATAATAACACCAAATATTTAATGATTGTCAGCCAGTACCTTCTGTTTTCTACAGAATACATTGATAACAGAAATCCATTTCTAAAATGCAACATGACAGTGTAAATGATAACCACAGTTGGTAATGTCATCCCTTTGGAGGTTCTCTGTCAATTTCTTTGCTTTGTTTTCATATAATCTCACTCTAGCCCAGGCTGACCTGGAACTCACTCTGTGGTTCCAGACTAATCTCAAACTAAGGGCAATCCTCCTACCTCTGCCTTCCATGTGCTGGGATTAAAAGTGTGTGCCACCATACCAGGCTTTCTCTGACACTTTTTGTTTCTCAAAAAATGAACAGTAGTGCATGAAATTAAGTTTAGATTTTGCCTTACTATGCAGAATTTAACAGTAAATTCATGGACTTGTCTGTTTTCTATAGCAATTAAATATTTCTGGGAATATAGTTACTCACTTGAAGGCAATGTCTGTGGATATAATAAAAGAAAACCAGCTCACTCCCTCCACACTCCCGTGTGAGCAACCAAGTCAGGCTTCCTGCCAGCTGCTGCAGCATCTTTACCCTGGCCCAGACCAAGAAGTATCACCACAAACATTTCTGGCCTACACAGAGTCACAGAACTAGACAGTAAAGACCACTGCCCAGATGGCTGAGCTACAGGGAAAGGAAGAGAAAGCAGGCATGACTCAAGTATCAACAACCTGGTCTGTACATTTCTAAGAATGACGGTGAAATGTGCTGCTCTTGAGAGTGGGAGGAAGATAGTTAACAGAGTGAGAGGGGATCTCCCTGTGGGCTCTGCATCTGACCCCTAAAGAGGAAGGGTGAAACTCAACCCCGTGAGCTACAGGCCAAAGAGTAGCACTGGCCTGTCTGGGCTCGGAGCTCCAGGGAACACAAAGGGGAATAGTATCTGTAGTTTCCCTGGTGGGGAGGAGGACTGCACAACAGCACACAGCAGGAGCATTCAGGTTCAGGGAGTTCCAACCTCATGAAGACTGAAAAGAGTGATGGATATATAAAGGCCTGGAACTCCGAGGAACACAAAAGGGAACAGTACCTGCAGCTCCCCTGGGGGGAGGAGGCCAATGTGCCAGCTCACAGTCTAATCACTCAGGAGAAGGACATTTAGTCTGGTGAAAGATAGAACTTGCCTGGGGACAGAACACCTCAGACAGGAGAGAAACTGGATGAGCTTAAACCTAGTTTTGTAACATTGTTCCAGACAGAACTTGCCAAACTGCACCCCCAGAGGGCCTTGCTCCAATTCCAAACTGAGAGCAAA
The DNA here is from genome assembly GCA_004024765.1 of Zapus hudsonius. Classification (NCBI taxonomy): domain Eukaryota; kingdom Metazoa; phylum Chordata; class Mammalia; order Rodentia; family Dipodidae; genus Zapus; species Zapus hudsonius. The sequence continues at coordinate 15,223 of PVHP010006509.1, read as the reverse complement.
AGCTACCTCTCGGGCACTTTCCTGAAGGGTAAAAGGGAAATCTCAAAACCCACCCTGGTAGGACAAGGGGGGAGGAGAGAAGCAAGTAGACCTGCTTGGAATACCCCTGAATCCCAGTAGAAACACACAATGGTTTTTAAACCCTGAGAAGATCTGGGACCCCCATACAATATGTATGGTATACAATAGTATACCATATACTAATATACTAATCCAGAGCAGCTGGCATACCCATAACCTCTGCAACTAACACATCTGTGGTTGCAACACTAACCCAAAAACAAAGAGTACATAAAACAGAACAAGCCCAGCATAACCATCAAAATCTTGTAGTGGCCCAACAACAAGAAAACTAGACCCTTTTCAAGAAATGGGCAGAAACTAATGAAATAAAATACAACAATACAGGCTGAGTCTCCCCAACCTAGGACACCTAGTCCCACAATAGAAGAGGCCAACTAGATCATAGAGGAGACATAACCACAACCCCCAAATGAGAATAAATTAACTGCTGGTCATAACTTCAATGAAATCATGACCAGGATGATGGTTAAATGGAAGCTGTCAAAAAAGATGTAGCCAGGCATGGTGGTGCATGCTTTTAATCCCCTCACTCAGGAGGCAGAGGTAGGAGGATCGCCATGAGTTCGAGGCCACCCTGAGACTACAAAGTAAATTCCAGGTCAGCCTGGGCTAGAGCGAGACTCTACCTTGAAAAAACAAACAAACAAAAAAAGATGTAAATGAAATGAAACTCAACAATAGCATAGACCTAAGAATGAACCTAAGGGAGAAAAATTTGAATTATGTCAAAAACACAGTAAGTGAATTAAAGGTGAACCAAATATGGGAGGAGCTGGACAATCAGCTGATTAAGTTTGATGAGGACTTAACCAAGCTCAAGAATGACTTCCAGGAGACATTAGTAAAAATGAAAGTCGATTGGAAATTGGAACTTGCCTGAGTAATGGAGAACATGAACAAAGTATAACAGAAACCAAAAATCAAACAGAGGTTTTAAAAGGCTCCTTTGAATCCCTCAGCCTCAGAGTTGATAACCTGGAGGACAGAACCTCTGACCCTCAAGACAAGATAGAAGAAAGTACTAGGGACTCCATAGGCTTAAAAACATTCAAAAAATCATGTGAGCAAAATATAAGGGATATGTGGGATACCATGAAGAGACCAAATCTCAGGATAATGGGCATTCCAGAAGGAGAAGAAACCCAGGCTAAAGGAATAGTAAATATTTTCAACAAAATTATACAAAAAAAAACTTTCCTTACATTACAAGAGAAAGACCGGTCCAGATAGGAGAAGCCCACAGAACTGCAAACAGACAAGACCAAAAGAAGAACTCTCCAATACATATCTTGGTTAAAATACTTAACATCGAAAGTAGGAGAGAGTACTCAAGGCAGCAAGAGAGAAATAGTGCATCACTTACAAAGGCAAACACATAAGACTTACATCAGACTTCTCAGCAGAAATCATGAAGGCCAGAAGGGCATGGAACAATGCTCGTTTAGGCCTAAAAATCTATGGATTCCAACCTAGACTACTGTACCAAGCAAAGCTGTCCCTCATAATAGATGTAGAATTTAAAGTGTTCCATCAGAAAATCCAGCTCTATGATTATATGAACACGAAGCCAAACAGAGAGAATACTAAGGGAGATAAACCCACACAGAAGAAACAAGCAACCTACCTCAGGAAACTAATAGAGAATAAGCAGGGTAATCATAATGGGTGGGCCAATAATAACACAGAAGACATCAAAACCCATAACCCTTCAACATAGCAGAGCTTAAGGCAAACTTCACAGTTATAATTCTGAATATGAATGGACTTAACTCCCACATAAAAAGGCACAGATTGGCAGGATGGATCAGGATAATGGACCCTTTCCTTCTGCTGTCTTCAAGAAACATACCTCAGTTCTAAAGACAGAAATCTCCTCAGGGTGAAAGTATGGAGAACAATTTTCTAAGCAAATGGAAATAAAAAGCAAGCAGGAGTGGCTATATTAACATCTGACAAAACAGACTTTAAACTAAAATCCATTAAAAGGACAATGAAGGTCACTTCTTACTCATCAATGGAAAAATCCAACAAGAAGATATAAGTATCATAAATATATATGCACCAAATTCAGGTGCACCACAATTCATAAAGCGAAGTTTACTCAAAAAAGAAGCAGAAATAGACTCTAATTCCATCATAGTAAGAGACTTTGATACACCACTAGCATCTCTAGACAGATCATCCAAACAGAAGGTTAGCAGGGACATAACATGATGAAATTTAAAGAACAGTTGACACATTTGGAGTAGATCTTACTTAGCAAAATCACACAAGAACAGAAAGTGAAACACCGCATATTCTAGGTCATATGCATTTCCTAGCCAGGCTAAGTTGAAACACTAAGCAAGCCTGAAAGGTGAAATGACAGACTAAAATGTGTTGAAAGAATGGGGGAAGAGATGAGGGAGGCCACTTATATAATAATCTGAACCAAAAAAGAATCATAATCATAATCATAATCATAAAATCCTTATTTCCATACAATAAGCTCTCAAGGAAGGGGGTATCACCTGCTAAGATGGGCTGTGAATGGAATGGGAGGAAGCCTAACCCCATGAAAAATGGATTAGACTTGTGACTCTCTGGCCCAGTCATTGGGTCCTTCCCACACTGAACTATTGATCAAAGAGACCCACTAGGTCCCTAAAACAAGACAGAATTCTGATAAAGCACTTAAATACTCACCTCAGGCCAAAGGTAAGAACCTATTGTTGAAGAAACCACAGAAAGTCATCACACAATACCGAGAGACCCTGTGAGATCCAGAATGGCAACCTGCCCCCAGATGCTAGCACATGCAGTGCTGGAAGGTGCTACATAAGTGGCCAGGGGAAATTGGTCAATATTTGGAGAAAGCAGAGACCACTAATATACAATGCAGACTGTTGCCATGAAAAGGCTGAAAACACTGCCTCCTGGGAGGGATCAGCGAGCCAAGAAGTGAGCATTAGAGCAAAAGAGGTGCCATAACCTGGGGAGAGTAGTCATCAGCTCTTAAATTTTCCAATAAATCTACTCATTGTCAAGGAGCCCTTAACAGGAATTGGGACTTGTGTCAAAATCCTATGGGAACAAAAACTTTGGCCCCCAAAGAGAAACTCCCATAACTAGAGAAATACAGAGAGGTTAATCCTGATATAATCTCACCAAGTTAGAAATGTGTGTCACATTTAAGCCATATTGACCTCACTCTCCAATGGAGATCCTGTTTGTTTATATTTTACAGTGAGAGAGCAGAGGTCATTTCAACTCCAGCAAGGAGCTACTGTCAGAGGGCTGACATCCTGGCAACAGACAAACCACCCCAGGCATATTTAGGCTCCAAATGAAACCCTTGAGAGAGTGACAGGATAGCAAGAGATCTATCAGCACAGCTAATCAGTCAACGCAGATTAAGTCAGTTGGACAGATAACCAATGATTTCCAAAAAGACCCAAAGCTATAGTACAGAGGCCATAAAGATCTCAACAATAAAGCAGTCTTAAATCTCACCCACCATTATTCAAGGAGTCAAGTGGAAGGAGGAGTAGAAGGAGTGTAAGAGTCATGGTGGGGGAGAGACATTGCCCCCCTCAGCAACAATGCACAAGTAGGGTGATACCTGGCTGCCAGTTGTGCTATCTATAACCTCTATGGAACAATCCAGTATGCCCACTGAGGAGGATAGCCAGTGGATTTGGGACAGGAGGAGGAAATCATGGATACCAGTTTAATATTTACTAATACAATGTATCTAATTTTGGACACTAAAAATGTCAAAAAAGAAAAAAGAAACAAATGGAAATCTATCACTTACATAATACCCTCCTGGTCCCAGCATGTTTCTCACCAATAACAAGACAATTTATCTTCCCTAGAGGGAAGGATAGGTATGTTTAATACCTAGCCAAAGTCAAATGTTTGAGATTTATGCAAAAATTTTCATTATTCCCCTAAATAGACACTGACATTGTTATACCATATTTGACAGCTGAGGACACTGAGTTTCCAAGGTGGGAAGGAAATTGACTGAGGTCTCTCTTTTGCTTGGGTTTCCCTTGCAAGTCAGCATCAGCAAAATACTCTAACACTAATTGAATCTGACAAGGTAGAGATGAACTCTGAAGTACAAAGTGCATTTTAAGGCTCTGCACAAACAATATAGTAACAAGAGTGTATTAGCGTTCCCTAGAAGAAAATAAATAATAGAACAAATATGTATTATATAGAGGATCTATTGGATCTATATAGGACATGAGCTGGACAGTGCAATGATACCTGTCTGCAGGCTTGAGCATCAAGGAATCCAGTAGCTGCTCAGTCTAAAATGCTGTGTATCTATCTCATCAGTCCCAATTTGACACAGAAGGCATCAAAGTTTTCTAGAGAGCCACTGATTTTCAGTTCACATTAGAAGTCTGAAAAACCAGTTCCAATGTCCATGGAGGATAGACGAAACAAGGTAGAAGAACACCCCAGGGTAGCATACACTGGAAAGTAGCACAGACAACCAGGCAAAAAGCTACACACACACACACACACACACACAGAGGGAGAGAGAGAGACCCCATATATATATATATATATATATATACATATATATATATATATGTATATGTATGTATATATATATATGACATATATATGACATAATTCCTAGAAAAACCCTCACAGACATGCTAAGGCCAGTCTCTTAGTTGATTCCTAATCTGATCAATTTGACAACAGAATTTAAATGTTTCTGCTATACTCTAGGATGGTGTTAAGTTCCCAGATTTACAATGAAAGCATATGAATACTATCTTTGACCTGAGGGTATATAAATGTGATCTGGTAAGGAAAAATCAACAAATGCAGATGATTATTTTATAACCTGATAAATCAGTTTGGTTGGACATAAACTAAATGATATGCATTCCACTGTGATTTATGAAAACTATCTAAACATAAAAGCATTATATAACCTGCTCTCTGCAATAATGGTCAAACATAAAATTTGAGCAGAAGCAAAACTGATTAAATGTTTCACATACAATTAAATAGTAGGCAGAGGAGAGTAATATTGCTACTTAGCTGTGTTTAGAAAATATTAAATACCTATTAAAGATATTTTTTCTCCAATCAACCAACTCTATGACTCTCTGTCACAGCACAGTATCCAACAATTCAATTCAGTTATGACATGAAATATCCAAAGTTAGAAAGATTCCTCAGGTTAATGGTGTAATCCTCCAAGACTTCCCTATCTCTATGCCAGTAAAATGGGCAACCAGTCTGATCTATATGGGTACAGGAATAACTATAAGTTCAGAGGTCCACATAACTCTGGATATAAATTGGATGATTGTCTGGCACAACTCTCAGCATACCTTCCAAAATTTTAGTATAAGCAGTTAAGGCTGTTGGACACAAATGGGTGAGGCACACAACTCAGGATCAACAATTTGGATATGGTTGGGTTGTGATAAGGCACAGAACCTTAGTGTTTTCCCTAGACATACAACTCTTTAAGTATATACCAGGAAACTCTCAGAAAAAAAAGCGTTGGGACTTCTGGAAATTTTAATATTCAGTTAAGATTGATAAAGCATTGATCAATGGTACATTAACAAAACCTGAAGCAAATCCCTTCAGGCCAGAAGTTGGAGTGTAAAGGTTAAAATTCTTGTAATCACATATCCAGGTCCTCCTAACCAGCCCCTAGGCAGAAATTACCTAGGAGTCCACTGAGTCACCTCATTAGCATAAGTTTTGTGTGTAGGAATGCTGATCAGGCAAGACACTCATAAACTCAGGAACTGCCAAGGGTTTCAGCAGCTCTGAGTCAAGAGCCAGGAACAAAATCCAGTTATCTATAATTTTACCATATATTTCTACAAAAAATATTGAGAATAATTACTTAACATTAAATTGATCAATATTTGAAAAAACAAACCTCAAAGTTACTATTTGATAGTAATAAGAACTACAATAAAACACAATGATCTCATAATATTATTAGATACATTACAATTTGTTATGAGGACTAGGGTTATGGGCCTGTCATGGTTTGATCCAGGTGTCCGCCACAAACGAATGTGTTCTGAATAATTGACCCCAGCTGCTGGCAGTTCAGGAATTGAAACCTCTCTGGAGCTGTGTTTTGGGGGGCAGGCTTATGGGGGTTATAGGTCAGCTTCCCCTTGCCAGTGTTTGGCACACCTTCCTGCTGCTGTTTGCAGTGCTGTGGCAGAGGAGATGCCCACTGCTCTGCTCATGCCATCATTTTCCCTGACATGATGGAGTCTCCCCTTGAGTCTGTAAGCCAAATAGACCCATTCCTCCACAAGCCACTTTTGCTTGGGTTCTTTTTGTGCAGCAACTAGAAAGCTGACTACAACAGATTTGGTTCCAGGAGTGGGGTCACCTATTGCTGCTAGGACCCTGATTCTGTGGCATTTCAATTTGGAATTGATTTGCAGGAGGAATGTGGATGAATTGGAAACCTCAGCATAAGAGTGGCCTTTCAGTTCAATAAGTACAGCTTCATGGACCATTCTGATCAGAGTTGGAAAGACCTGAATGAAGTAAGAACTGTGGACTGTGAAGATTGGCTTACAAGGGTGGGAAAGAACTTTGTCTGGACTGTGCCAGAAGCAGTTTGCATGAGAGGTTTGCTGTGTTCCTGAGAATTTGCGCAGGGTTGTTTTATATAAAGATGGACTGGTGTGATCAGATGGAGATTGCACAGAAAGAAAAGAGATCTTTGGGCCAAAACTGCTGCCCATTCAGCTGTAATTATTTGAGAAATGACAGCCATTGAGATTGGACCAGATGATCTGCATTGGAACAACAGGAAGAATGTGGACTCTTTGAAGTAAGGAGCCACAATGCTCTGTTCCCCACTGCATTAACAAGTTGGTGTCCCACCTGGTTCTATGGAGTAGAACAAATGCAGGAAGAGAGGGTCATTGCTTTTGCACCAGAGTTTTGTTTTAGAAAAATGACCACTGGCAGTATGAAGCAGGTGTGCTGGATTGCTTTCATGGAGGCCAATGGAGCCATGAGGATGAACTGTGGGTTCAATGGAGACCCAATGAAATATCAGGACTATTGATCAGCTGCAAGCACTAGAAGTTTTCCTAGACTGAGTAGCTGAGCTGGAGGGGTGGAATCGTATCTCCAAGAGATTTGTTACTGGTAAGAATTATTGAAATTGGAGTTAGAGATTGAGGTTTCCCAGATTTTTTTTTTAATCTTGTATTGGTTAAATCTGTTTTTGCCATGATTCATGTTATCTTTTGCAGTGTAAATGTTCTGTGACATTATGTGTTTGCTTTTTACTTTCATGGCTCAGTTGAAAGAAAAACTGTGGGGACTTAGGAGTTGAGCTGAACAAATTGTATTTTGTATCATGTATGATTATTAGTTTGTGTGGGCCAGGGATGGAATGTCATGGTTTGATCCAGATATACCCCCTTAAACATATGAATGTGTTCTGAATGATCTATCTTCAGCTGATGACTATTCAGGAATTGGAACCATGCTGGAGCTGTGTTGTTCTGGGTGGGCTTATTGTGGATTATAATTCAGCTTCCCCTTGCCAGTGTTTGGTACACCTTCCTGCCTCTGTTTCCAGTGTTGTGGCGGAGGTAATGCCCACAACTCTGCTCATGCCATCATTTTCCCTGCCATCATGGGCTTATGGATTTCCCTCAAGTCCATAAGCCAAATAAATCCATTCTTCCACAAGCTGCTTTTGCTTGGGTTCTTTCTGTGCAGCAACTAGAAAGCTGACTACAACAGGGCCTCTACTTTTTATTAGTCAATATGTAAGCAACTGGATATATATTTTATGTTTATTTTATAAGTGAAAGTTCTTTTAATTATTAAGGGAATTTCGCCTCTGAGTAATTTTCTCTTACTATAAATTTAAAATCCAGAACTGGTGGACAAGAAAATTTATGTGTTATACTTTATTCTGTACTTTTATTCTGCTTTTACATGGAATGAGTCAGATTGTTGGGTTTTACTCTTGACTGAAGCTAGGGGGTAGTGATGGATCAAGGCAATTAACCTTAAACTGTAGCCTCAGAGAGGAAGTTTGAAAAGTTCCTCACTCCAAGAATCTTGGTCCAGTCCTTGGATGCAGAACTTGAGCTGAAAAGCCTGATTCCAGTGTCCTTGGGTGGAGCTACTCCCTCTCTCCAGGCATGCAGGAATGCTGAGGAGCCCTGGATCTTGTTTCATTGCAGCCCAGGGACCTCCTGCACCCAAGAAAACCCTTATAAAGCTAAAGCTCCTTTGCAGCTGTTACATGGCTGGAGTCACATTATTCCCAAAAAAGTGTTGACCACAGGAAGTTCTCTTTTCACTCAGGTTAAGAAACTCCTCTATGCTAATAAAGCATTGACAAGCTACTTTGCCTCACCAATTACCTTGTGACCTGTATCCCTGTGCCTCCTTCTCCCTTCTGAGTAAATGCTATTCTCCCACCAAATAAAGGACCTGTTCACTGAAAGTATCTCCTGAGAGGTCTTGAACATTGTCCTCTGGCTTTGATATTTCCATATCTGTTCTATCATAGGAAATTCCACATCCCACCAAAGGAATCGCAGATAAAGTGATTGAGGGAAATTCTTAATTTATGGGGACTCACACTCTCCCAGAGAGAAGCCAGTTCTTTCCAGGAGGAGGTCCTCCACATGGCTCCTTGGATGATGCCTAGTGAACCCAATGACATGGAAGTCTGGACCCATGTGGCCTACCTAGCAAGGAGAAAAGAAATTTAGGAAGGAACACCTCCATCCCTTCCCTTTCTTCCAATAATAGCAGCAATCATGCTGTGTGTAGGCCCCTCTAAACCAGAGAAAGATTCCAAATCAAAATATGATACTGATTTGGATGAGGATCTTAAATCAGGGAACAATACTGATTCTATAAGGAAAGCCCAGAGGATTGGCCAGTGGCAGATATCAACTCCATAGAAAAAGCAATTGAAGAGATCCACCAAAAATTCACGACCCCCTACTCTCCTGTGCCTGCCACTCTCTACTCACCTGCCACTCTCTACCCACCCTTGCCACAAGAATCCGCACCTTTGCTGATGTATATCCCTATGGCCCCTGATAAACCAGGGAGTAGTCACATCTCTGGTTTTCCTCAGCTGACTGTGATTTCTCAACAGTTGTGCAAGCTAACAGATGCCAAGTGGGCCATGGGGATACCACCTGTCTCCACCTTTACTGTTGATGTTCAACTCCCATGAGCCCAGCCTTCACAGTGGTATCCAAACCAGGTTAATGACCTAAAAGAATTGAGACAGGTGGTCCGAGAGGATGGCATCCATGCCCCTTGGGCTAAATCCCTCCTTCAGAGTTGAGGTGTCCTTAACACTCCACAGGACTGGTGAGATATTTGCCAGTGCTCCCTCCCTACCCCGTTGTTCCTCCAATGGGAGGCTCTTTACAGAGTCGAATGCCTCCAAGAGATTATAAGGAACCAAAATCAACAAAATGTCCCCTGTGGCTTCCATGAGTTATTTGGACAAGGAAACTTTGCTACAGGCATACAGCAGACAACCTGTGGGATATTATGATCAGGTTCGCCTTTGTGCCCTTCAGGCCTGGAACAGAATTAACCCCCCTCTAGAGGCCAGAACAGTGCTTCCTCATTACTGTTTCTCTGACAAAATCCAACAGAAACACTCTCTCTCTCTCTCTCTCTCTCTCTCTCTCTCTCTCTCTCTCTCTCTCTCTCTCTCTCTCTCTCTCTCTCTGATTTCATTATAAGAACTAAAACCAACTTAGAAAGAAAAATTCCTGACCTGGCCACTAGAGACCTACTTCTTAAAAAAGTATCTTATGGGAAGGCATGACCTCAGAATGTAGACTAGCCTGTCAAGGACTTAAAGATGAACATTATCATAAATGAATAGTTGCAACCCAAGATATAGGGACTGTGTCCCACAAGGCTGCCTCTCTGGCACAAGCCTTTGCCTCAGCTCTAAAAATCAGAGGAGAATGCTTTAACTATGGTGAGGAAGGACATTGGGAAGAAGACTGCCCACAATCAAAAGATACCCCAGCCACAAACAATACAGCCACAGACAATAAAAACCCTGCCCTCTGGACAGTTTGCCCACAATGCAGTAAAGGGTTCCACTGGAAAAGAGATTGTCACCCCACTTTTGATAAGGACAGCAAACCTCTGAGGCCTTTAAACTTAAAAAGGGGCATCCCTCAGTCCCAACAGTAAGAGGGAAAGCCTACAACATGTAATGGGTAACAGGCATACTTGAAGGAGCCCAATCAAAATGAGTTTTAGAAATTGGAGGAAATTTTTTCAAATGTCTGATACAAGAGCAGACAAAACTGTGTTAAGACACTCTGAAATTCCTCAATACTGGGAACTGATCCCAGGACCACTACTAATTGGGGTAGGAGGCCCATCCCAGACTTATATAACTGAATAAGACTATAAATGGAGGGACCCAGATGGAACCACAGGCCTCCTCAGATCATTAGTAACAAATGTTGCAACTAACCTATTGGGAAGAGATATCCCTGAGGCTCTGGATGTTGTGATTGCTAGGAATATAGAATGAGAATGCATAGAGAGAGATACAGGATTATGAAAGATACCTCAACTGATGTCACCTCCAATCCACTGTTAAATATAATATTCTTTGCCTAGAGTGGCTCTCAAATGAACTGATCTGGATGAAACAGTGGCCCCTATCAAGGGAGAAACTTAAAATTTTAAACTGGTGGCTGAACAACTCAGTCTTATTCATATCCTCTGTCATCATCAACGACACCCTGCTGGGATGAGTTTCCCATAACACAACCAGCTTAGCTGAGTAGCTGGGAAAACTTATATCCGAAGCCAACAGCACTCCATGGTAGCCCTTGCACAGTCCTTGAATATCCAAAATATCTTTGGTTCTCCATTGGTCCACCTTCCAATAGCTTCACTGGCCAGTGACTTCATGCGCTGTTCCATACACCACATTTCCAAATTATCACCAGAATAGCCCATAAAATTTGTTTTACCCTTCTGGAAGGCATCTTCAGTTGCAAGTACCAAGTCCATGTCCATTCCGCCAGCACACAAGTTCCAGAAGACAAAAATCCATATTATCAGATTCACCTCAGCTTTATTACCCCACACTCGGCTACCAAATCTGTCATAGTCAGCCACACACTGCTGGGATGAATCTCCAAACCAGGCACAGTTTGGGGAAGAAAGTATTTATTGAAATAACAGATCCAGGGGATGTTTCAGAATGGCAAAAGAGACTGGCTCCCTTTCACAGATCCAAGCAGAGAGAGAGAGAGAGAGAGAGAGAGAGAGAGAGAGAGAGAGAGAGAGAGAGAGAGAGAGAGAGAGAGAGAGAGAGAGACCCAGAACCAGCACCTACCCTTTCCTTTCCCTCCAAACTAACCCTAGCTTCACTATAAAGCTTTTAGGGAACATTAACTGGCTTCACCCATGGCTTCCAATTCCTACAAGTACCTTACAACCACTCTTTGAGATGCTAAAGGGTGACAAAAATCCCTCTTCCCCTCACTCCCTGATTACAGAAGCTAAACAAACATTAGATGAGATTAACAACAAATTTCAAAACATGTCCCTAGCCCAATACATGCTGGAGAAACCAGTTCAGCTTCTCATATTTAACCTCTCCCCCTCCATCCTGGGAGATTTATACCAACCTCAAGGGATCCTAGAGTGGCTCCACATATCCAAAGGAGGTGCCCCTTGATTTCTTACAGAAATTGATGCACTTGACAGTATGATCAAAATGGGATGAAACAGAGCCTTCCAAACACTGGGCAAGGAACTTGATGTTATCATCATGCCTTTCTTCCTCCCCAATGTTGAATGAGTATTAAAAATCATTCCTAGTTTTCAATCAGCCTCTTTGGTTTCCTTCCCAGGTCAAATTGATAACCACTACTCAAATGAAAAATGGTTGTCTGCCATACCTCTCCTAAATTTGCTTCTGTACTGCCTTTTTTCTAGAAAATCTATCCCACATACACCAACCATCTTCACAAATGGAGGCAAACAGGGGAAGTCTATAGTTGTCTATAATGCTGGGAACAACCCCTACCATTCACTTTCAAAAGATCCCTGACAGATCCCCTCAATATAAAGAATTATATGCTATCTATGTGGTCCTTCAGGAGGAAGATGGTCCTTTTAATCATTTCTCTGATAGCATTTACACTGTCAATCTTCTCCCCTGGCCCACTTGCTTATTTGTCCACGTAGACAAAAACCCACTTTCCCCCCTCCTGATTAACATCATCCAAAAAAGGAGGCCTCCCTTATACATACAACCCATTAGATGCCACAGCTCTCTGCTTGGCCCCTTAACTGAGGGAAATGCATTGTCAGACCTAGTGGCCTCCAATGGAGAAACACCACAATCTATGCAGTAACCTCCATGGTAACTACCTTAGAAAAGGCAAAAAAAAAAAAATCTCCATGCTAATACCCATGTTAACCTTAAAGGACTACAATCACGGTTCCCCTCCATCCCTAAAAATCAACTCAAAAAAATATTAAAAACCATGTGGCTCTTGTGCCTTTTTAATTACAACTCCTGCCATTCAGACAATGGGCACTAATCCTTGTGGCCTTAAGGCCAATGCCCTCTGGCAGATAGATGTCACTTATATTCCTGAATTAGTCGACAAAAAATACATTTTCGTATCTGTCGACACATACTCCCACTTCATCTTGGCAACAGCACAGATGGGAAAATTCTTAAAAAAATCTTATCAATCATATGCTCTACACCTTCATCCTGATTGGCACTCCTCGGAAAATCACTCACCACAAAGGACCTCCCTATAATCCCCAAGGCCAAGAAATTATTGAAATAACTCACAAAGCCCTTAAAAATCAACTTTAAAAAAAAACACAGCCCTTACTTTCCCAATATCCAATTAACCCTGGCTTTAACCACCCTTAATATCTTCAACATATGCAAAAATTCATCAAATTCCCCCATCTCCCTTCATTGGAATGAGTCAAAGATTACTCCTGCCATCCTGGTAAGATGGCTGGATCCTTTAGATGGAAAATGGAAAGGGCCAGACCCTCTCCTAATGGTGGGGAGAGGATTTGCTTGCTTTTTTTTTCCCCACAGGACCAATCCAAATCTATTTGAATACCGGCTCAAAATGTCCAATTCAATACCACCAACCAAGGAGATGACCAAACTGACACTGACAGATCGAAAATGAAAACACCTCTCCCATCAGCACCATTGGAGGCTGAATAAAAGAGTTATCCAAGAGACAACGCAGAGCCAAAAACCAGTGAAGAGAGGACTATGCCTGAACACACCAAATTGGAACGAAATTAAGATGTGCCACAGGGAATCACACTGGTACAAAAATCCCAACAACCATTATCCTTGGAGTCGCTATTTATATTCTTTCTCACAATTCTAACCCTAGAATTGGCACAAGACCAAAAAGCATATTGGGGTTATGTGCCTAACCCTCATCCTCCCAGCTAGAGATGTCCTTCGGGATGAACCCCTGCCCAACGTCTTCTCCAGTGGGTAACTTGCCACTGATAAATATGGTATAGAATTTTTACAGGAAGCAGGAAAGGTGATTAACTGGACCTCCATCACTGCAGAACCTCCTATTTGCTTTTCAGCTAACAGGTATGACAAGGGATGTTACCGAAGAGTTTTGAGAGACAATCAATTAATAGAAGACCTAGTAGATAAAATATATAGATTACAATTGGAAATTGACCCCATGAGATTTCTAAAACAAGAGGGTTGTTTGTGACTTATTTCACGTCACAGAATTTTGTAACAATTTTACAAAAACCATAAAGTGATTAAATACATCACTTGTGTTAAGTCCAGAGGCCAACCGCACTTGGAGTTATGGAAAGTGATTGCTACCTTAGAAGAAAACCTAGAGCTTAAAACATGTATGCCCCTTCCCTATATTTTTGTAGTTGGGCTTAGATAGGTCAATTACCAGGATGGGACTGCCCTAAATGTGTTATCACGAATTACATCAACTCTAAAAGGGGAACCTCTATAGATAAGTCATACACTGTTGTCACTGTACAACCTCCTTAATCATGGCAAAGTGACTGAGCCTGGTATTCCAGCTTCCAGGCTCAAGTGTTTCAACAATTTAGCAAGCTCATGGCATGAAAAAAGAAATTTGTAGGACTTCTGATTGCAGGGATCATTGCCACACTTGCCTTGCCATCATATCTTCCTCCACTGCTGCAGTGATATCCCTGTCACTGTAGGTCAAGACAGCCTACCATGTCAATAGACTGGCCCTCTCTTCCCAGATGGACGTTGACAAAAAGGTGCTGATTTACTTGGATGCTTTAGAAGCCGCTGTTATGTATCTTGGAAGACGGGTTGCTAGTCTGTCTTGTTTAATACAGTTGGTTTGCCATACAAATTATCGATACATATGCGTCACCCCTTTACCCTATAATGAAACCGCTGATGAATGGTTGGAAAGTTAGAAATCATATTCAAGGTATTTGGAGCCATGATAATCCTAGCCTAGATTTACAAAATTTAAAACAGCAAATATCTGTTATCTCACATAGTTATCTGACGGTTGATGACCCTGCTAAATTGGCTGAAAGCTTCTTTTATGCGCTTCAAAAACTGTCCCCCAAATAGCTTCTTTCACAGCCTCTTGTCTGGTTGCTCCTGTTGTCAGGTGTGGTGTTTCTACTTTTGGGCATAACCCATTGTTTGTGCAAACTAGGATTTAGACAACAAAAATAAATTATGAGTCTCACTAAGGCCACTGCCCATCAGGCCTTCATAACTCTACACACTATGAAAGATATAAACCTTGCCATAAAATATAGTACTTCCCCATTATAATAACAAAAAGGAGGAGTTGTCAGGCATTACTCTTGACTGAGCGGGGCGATGGATGGGGCAATCAAGTGTGAACTGCAGCCTTGGAGAGGAAGGTTGAAAAGGCCTTCACTCTGAGAGTCTTGGTCCAATCCTTGGACGCAGACTTGTGCTGAAAAGCCCGATTCCAGTGCCCTTGGGTGGAGCCGCTTCCCCTCTCCAGGCAGGCAGGAAGCTGATGAGCCCCGATCTCTTTCCTCGCAGCCCAGGGACCTCCTGCCCCCGAGAAAACCCGAATAAGGC